>JASAND010007798.1:0-22933 GCA_030248195.1 Trissonchulus latispiculum | reverse complement strand
GGAAGGACAAACCTTTCCTGCAGTTTGTGCCCTACAGAGCACAATTTTAAAAAGCCATTTTATGACAAATAGGGTAGAGATAGTGCAAAAATAGCGCTATTTTTTTGGATTTCTCCGTAGTCCAAAATATAATGTACAATGAATGTCAAATCAAACTACGGGGCTATAAGAGAATAACATTGGTTTGAGCAAAATCATCGATTTTGACGTCGGTAGAACTAATATTTTGGCCTCTATAACAAGGTATAGAGCTTTGAAAGCCTCCATTCTCTGCTCCAATAAAAATAACCTAATAAATCAAGAATCAGCTTAAAAAATGAACCAAGTCTATATCTTTAACCAGTCTTTTGAAAAATGCTATCAACTTTTGTCCTTCCTGAGGGACGAAAGTCATATAAGGGTTAAAACTGCAAAACGTTCGTTAATCCAGGAACAGGGACCGTCTCCGATTAATAATTTTTTAGCTGGATACCGCGAGCTCGGCGGGATTCTTTGATGTCGTAGACTCTGGCACGAGGGGACAACAAGTCAAGACAACGCTAGATTGTCGGAAGTACCTGTTTAGAATGTTTTGATATAGAATGATGCAAGAGCCCATATAGTGCAGTTTTTGTGAAAAGTTTTAGATTCGGTTGACATCAGCGATTTCCTAAAAATATTATTAGTTTAATTGATGTTATAGTTATGTACTGTAGGTAAACGTTTCACTTTCTGCATTACCTCTGTTTAGTCTTATGACTGTTTATGTTGCTGCTGCATGTTGGTATGTGCTTATATTCCCTGTTTTACATTTTGGCTTTGTATATGGCTGCTAAAGTTTGTATGTTTTCCTTTTGTCCACTTATTTAACCTGATTATTATTTCATTTTTTGGATGGTTAATTACTATTATTATTACGTATTATTTTTATTTCGTAGTATGGCATCTGATTTTGTTGTGGTTATGTTTTGTGGTTCAAAAATGAATTTTTATTGTTTTTCTCCTGTTCTTACTCCAGTCCTTTCTTTGTTCTTGTTCTCCCCTAACGCTACCTATGTACATACTAGCTCTCAAAAATCCAGCGTTCCAAGTTGGAAACAAAGTTATATGTATGCTGTAAACATACGTACCTGTCCTTATCAACAAAGACCCATTTTCTCAGTTTGAGATCTCTCAGGCAGATGCCTTTGACATGCGCCAAAGCGACCGTCTGCAGAATCTGGTAGGACAGGCGTCGCGTCTCCGCCTCATCCAGGGACTTCCGTTCTCGCACATAGGCATGAAGATCCCCGTGATGCTGAGGCGTCAACAGCACAAAGCATCCCTTCAGCAGACCAGTTTCAAACAGAACCAGCTCAGTCCCTGAAACAGGGAAAGACACATAAAGGTGAATGGAAACATACAAAAAATTAATAAAACACTTATAGCATGGTACCTGGGGTTTTTAGGCAAACATAAGTGGGCGGGGAGGTCCAAAAGTGGGGGGGGAATAAAATGGGCTAAAAATGCCAAAAATACCGTAGAAAAGGCCTGTTTTCTACATAGACTGTTATAACTAAGCTTAAAGGTGCTCAAAAATTAAGTTTTGGCACCACAATAGACGATTTTTTACCAAAAATTTCCGGCGAAGCCGGAAAAATTTTGACCAGAAATCCTAAAAATTTGGCATTTTCTGGGCACCTTAGGGTGAGTGGGGGGGAAGCCCAAAAAGTGGGGAGGGGAACGAGTGGGGGGGGGGGAAAGGTCGAGTGGGGGGAAACCCAAAAAGTGGGGGGGGGGCGCCAACCCCCCCCCCCATGTCCAAAAACTCCCAGGTACTACAAAATAAATGAATGTATGTAAGCTGGGTCTGAAGAAGCAAAAGCAATCTTGCTAGATGGGAAATTAGACCCAAACGATATCCTTCAGCAGAAAGCAATCAAACACAAGAAACTTAAGGGAAATGGTGTTTTAAAAACAGTTTGCGTCTGAAGAGCCGACATCCTTACCACGTATTTTTTACAGGGGGAGGGACCGGGTACCCCCGAAATCGCCACTTCCCGTGATGTTGTGGGTGTTCAAACAACTGCCAAAACGGGCAAAGATCTAAAAATTTTCGGGCTCCGCCGGAGACTTTAAATGCCTATTTTTAACCCAAATCCTCGTATTTTTGAGAATGTTTAGAGTTGCATGCAAAATTTTGGGGTTATTACAGCAAAAAGCTTCCCTCCGCTCCCAGGAAAGAAACTAAAATAGATATTGGATTGTAAGATGTAGATATTAGATATTGTAAGGGGTAAGATAGGGGTAAGATATTGTAATTTTAAATGTTTGTCCAACATTTGTAAATTTTTCATATTCTTGCCTGTAAACGGACAGTAGGACATTTTTACAAATCAGATGCAAGACACCAAGGTATTCGCTGTCCATCTCGACTCGAATTCTCGAATTCAACGGTATATACGACACTGCACAAACACATGCAACGACAATCAATGGTTTAGAAAACGAAATAAATACCTTCTGGAATGATCCTATAACGGGCATCCGGATCCGCGTCTACAGAAATTTGTATCCACTTATTATTTAATCTTCCACTGACTTCAACAAATCGTTCATAGCCGGCCTTTTCCAACACCTAAAAAACAAGAAACGTTGCATTCAATAAAATTAGTAGATAAAAATCAGAAATAATCAACAAAGACAGCCAGCTGCTTTATGCAGTTCAATTCAACTCAATATCTCTGAATGTACACGATATTATTATTATTATTAATAATACATTATTAGAAACCTAGGTATATATACAGCAAAATACCACTCAACGCACAATTTACCCCTCCACATTTCGGAGCCGTCCCACTTTTCGGCACGCTCAGCACCCACTTTTTGGCGGTCACCCAAACAAAAGTGTCGAAAAATTAAGTTTTGTAAGTAAAATTTCCAAAACGTTTCTCAATTTTTTGTTAACATATGGACTTATATGCTTAATTAATGCTTATTTAAAGCTAAAAACAGCGATTTTTGCGTTTTTACCTTAAAAACGCTGATTTGTCTATGAAAATTAGGCTATATATATTTAGGAAAAATTAGGTATATATTTAATTTATATATACCTTGGGCTTGCCCCCCTTTCGGAAAATCTCACTTCCCAAACCTTAAGTGCTTGATGGTGTGAAACTTTCTTTTGTTCTTTAATTAGGGGTAGGGGCCAAGCCCAAGACTTTCAAAGCCCAAATATACTGAAAAATACATCTAATCAACCTACTCTGAAACAAAACAATGTTATTAAGATATACAACAAATAATATTAACAGAACAAATTGTATAATTGTAATAATTTTATTGGAGACGGTAGGGTGCCGTGCAACTGAGATGATTATGCAGGAAATGAGCCTGAAACAGCACATGAAAATACGACAACAGTAAAATATGCAGCTGAAAATGTAGTCATAGTTCCGCACACCAGCTAGCTCTAGCATTGGTTGTTTAAAGATTATTTTAAGTCTCTGTACAGTTAACTTAATCAGGCACGATGAAAAAGCAAACAACCCGTTGGCGGATTTAAGATTTCGCAAAAAAAGGGTGGCCCTCATGGTGGTAAATTTCAACAGAAAAGTCTGGGAGGCGGAGTCAATCTCCCCCAGAAGGAAGGTTTTTTTGCAGCAAAATTATTTTCAAATCTTTACTTATTTTCATTGAAAATTTTTGAAAATACTATTATTTCCACGCCTTGTCTTCATGAAACGAAACGAACCATCAAAAACTAAATTTTAGCTTAAATTGGATTCATAATTCGATTTATAATTTCGGCTCATTCAAATTCACGTTCAAAGTAAAACAAGAATGTTAGATGGCAGTAGCAAGCATTAACTTGTGTACGGAATTATGACGACATCATCAGAGCGGTATTAAATATTAAAAATATATATATCTAAAAATGTTACAAAATGAAACCGACTAAAAATTTAGGAATAAGCAAAAATTGTAAAAGTCGACAAAGATTTAACAACAAAATGTATATACCAGAACACCAGAGAAAAAAGATGACAAAAACTCAGAAAACTACTACTCTAAGGTGCTAAGCACATTATATAAACACAAAACTTCTACTTCTATTACTTCTATAATAAGCAACCTCAATATCAACTCGATTCAAGTATGGTTTATTGAAAAACTTTTCTGAGAGAACAGACAATTGGTGGTATATACGTTAACCAACACGTAACATTATTCTAATTTAATATTGGCGGTTTTACTTTAACATTCAAACTAGGAGTATGCGGAATGTGCTCTGAAATAAAGACAAAAGAAAAGCTTCCCTAAAAGTTCATAGATCACAAAAAGAACCTGAATCCCAACATAGCACTAACTGCTAACTTAAGCAGGATATGTCCAGAAATTGAAACACCACTAGACAGGGGCGCACTGAAGGGGGAGGGGGTTGCGGTGACAAGTTTGTCAGGGTGGCAATCAAAATTGACTACATACTTCCTTGATTAACGCTTACTTTAGCCATTTAAACCTTTCCATTCCAACGGCAACATTTTTAAAAATTTTCGCGCCGTCGAACCTTCTTTTCGAATAATTTTCAACACCTCGGGGGCTTCGCCTCGCCTCATCCCCCCCAAAGTTCCTTCCTCCCTCGAAAAATTTTTAATGTGTGGTACTGCCACCAGTGTTCAAGATCCACAGCGTCTTATTAGTCGAAGCCAGTTGCGCAAAACTAACTAAACCGTCTGCGACTGCCTGTTGGTACGAAATTTCAACTGATATCTTCTAAAGCTGTTCTTTGGGCCAAAATCGGGTGCTTTTCCAATGAAACTTTTCTGCAATATCTACGAATAGTTTGTTGTAGGTAGCCAATTTTCCTTGTAGCTACAATTATATACAGGCACAAGTAGGTTAGCTTATACTGGCACTTCCTTCGAAAACTACTAACTTCACGGAAGCTTCAAGTTTGTAGAACAATTTTGAGTGGAACAAACATAACATAGGCGACTGTTCTTATATTCCACTAAAAATAACTGTAACTGAAATCAAAGCTAACCAAATCAAGTAGCTACTGCACTACGTGTCTGTCGAACTGCACTGCAACCACTATTCGTTCGAAAAAGGATTACGGTAGGCTTATTAAACCGAATGAAAAAGTGTCCCATGTCTCCATTTCAATCCTACTTGTATATGACTTTAGCTAGCTATCCTACGCTCTCCATCCAACATTTTGTGTTTGTCACGAGAAATTTCCAAAGCCTTTCTGCTGTTGTCAAAGTGAAGTAACGTAGTCCAGACTACACCGGTTTGAATGCATGGGGGGAAGGAAAGCTCTGCTAGCAGAATCAATATCTGAATTTTCGCGAAACACCCAGCCATAACTAGTCTACTTTCTCTACACATACGTGCGTACACATTTCACAGAAAAATGTTAAACAGAAATAAACGATAAGGGTCTTTGTATATGTATATACGAAGGACGCTCACATAGACGCCAACTGTGTGCAATCGTTGAAAATGGGTTGTCAAGGCTGTGTTGTAACTACCAACAGATATACGTACGCATATACATACATATATATAATGAGAAATTTCAAGAACAGGAGAGGCCGGACGGACAGACATCCATCAAGAAAATGTGAAAAAGACAACAGAGAAAGGCGAACTCCTACAAACCTAACAAAATCTCGATCGCTTTCTACAGTAAACTTCATCTACTGTAGTCCAACCACAGTCTGTACTAAGACAAGCTTGCACTGTTCTGCTACGATTGGCCAGTTAATTTTTGACAATTTGAGTGAAACTGATTCTATTGAGAAGTAAAAAAACCGGTTTTCTACGGTTGTTGCCCAGTTGTAAGGAAACACCCAACTCTGAGAGCAGCAGTGAGCAAGTTACGTCAGAAGCGTGAGACCTAATGCACCGTCATATGGTTTTGTTTATCAAAAAATTGGCACCATGCCAGAGGGAGCAAACACATAATGACAAAAATTTAATAAAAACCACTGAGTAACTGAAAAAATGAGTCAAGCGAGTGGGAGAGAAAATAGGATCGTGACTAACTAACTAACTTAAACAAAATATGAGTCAGAACACTGCAGTTATCCAACACATTAGTCACATGCTTAAATAAAAAAATGGGTGATTATTAAAAATGAAAAAATGGTAATGCGGTAAGAGACTACTTTCAAAGACAATTAGTGATAGATTGAAGTCCAAAAATGAAATGGAGACATGGGACACTTTTTTCATTCGGTTTAATAAGCCTACCGTAATCCTTTTTCGAACGAATAGTGGTTGCAGTGCAGTTCGACAGACACGTAGTGCAGTAGCTACTTGATTTGGTTAGCTTTGATTTCAGTTACAGTTATTTTTAGTGGAATATAAGAACAGTCGCCTATGTTATGTTTGTTCAAAATTATTCTAACTGAAGCTTCCGTGAAGTTAGTAGTTTCGAAGAATTTTCGTGTAAACTAACCTACTTGTGCCTGTATATAATTGTAGCTACAAGGAAAATTGGCTACCTACAACAAACTATTCGTGAATGTGCAGAAAGTTTCATTGGAAAAGCACCGATTTTGGCTAAAGAACAGCTTAGAAGATATCAGTTGAAATTTCGTACCAACAGGCAGTCGCAGACGGATTTGTAGTTAGTTTTGCGCAACTGAACGACTAATAAGACGCTGTGGATCGCAGACACTGGTGGCAGTACCACACATTAAAAATTTTTCGAGGAGGAAGGAACTTTGGGGGGATGAGGCGAGGCGAAGCCCCGGAGATTAGTATTCGAAAAGTTCGACGGCGCGAAAATTTTTAAAAATGTTGCCGTTGGAATGGAAAAGGTTTAAAAAATGGCTAAAGTAAGCGTTAATCAAGGAAGTATGTAGTCAATTTTGATTGCCACCCTGACAAACTTGTCACCGCAACCCCCCTCCCCCTTCAATTAACCCCTGTCTAGTGGTGTTTCAATTTCTGGACATATCCTGCTTAAGTTAGCAGTTAGTGCTATGTTGGGATTCAGGTTCTTTTTATTGATCTATGAACTTTGGAAGGAAACTTTGCTTTTGTCTTTATTTCAGAGCACATTCCCGCATATACAGTTTGAATGTTAAAGTAAAACCGCCAATATTAAATTAGAATAATGTTACGTGTTGGTTAACGTATATACCACCAATTGTCTGTTCTCTCAGAAAAGTTTTTTTTTCAATAAACCATACTTGAATCGAGTTGATATTGAGGTTGCTTATTATAGAAGTAATAGAAGTAGAAGTTTTGTGTTTATATAATGTGCTTAGCACCTTAGAGTAGTAGTTTTCTGAGTTTTTGTCATCTTTTTTCTCTGGTGTTCTGGTATATACATTTTGTTGTTAAATCTTTGTCGACTTTTACAATTTTTGCTTATTCCTAAATTTTTAGTCGGTTTCATTTTGTAACATTTTTAGATATATATATTTTTAATATTTAATACCGCTCTGATGATGTCGTCATAATTCCGTACACAAGTTAATGCTTGCTACTGCCATCTAACATTCTTGTTTTACTTTGAACGTGAATTTGAATGAGCCGAAATTATAAATCGAATTATGAATCCAATTTAAGCTAAAATTTAGTTTTTGATGGTTCGTTTCGTTTCATGAAGACAAGGCGTGGAAATAATAGTATTTTCAAAAATTTTCAATGAAAATAAGTAAAGATTTGAAAATAATTTTGCTGCAAAAACCTTCCTTCTGGGGGAGATTGACTCCGCCTCCCAGACTTTTCTGTTGAAATTTACCACCATGAGGGCCACCCTTTTTTTTGCGAAATCTTAAATCCGCCAACGGGTTGTTTGCTTTTTCATCGTGCCTGATTAAGTTAACTGTACAGAGACTTAAAATAATCTTTAAACAACCAATGCTAGAGCTAGCTGGTGTGCGGAACTATGACTACATTTTCAGCTGCATATTTTACTGTTGTCGTATTTTCATGTGCTGTTTCAGGCTCATTTCCTGCATAATCATCTCAGTTGCACGGCACCCTACCGTCTCCAATAAAATTATTACAATTATACAATTTGTTCTGTTAATATTATTTGTTGTATATCTTAATAACATTGTTTTGTTTCAGAGTAGGTTGATTAGATGTATTTTTCAGTATATTTGGGCTTTGAAAGTCTTGGGCTTGGCCCCTACCCCTAATTAAAGAACAAAAGAAAGTTTCACACCATCAAGCACTTAAGGTTTGGGAAGTGAGATTTTCCGAAAGGGGGGCAAGCCCAAGGTATATATAAATTAAATATATACCTAATTTTTCCTAAATATATATAGCCTAATTTTCATAGACAAATCAGCGTTTTTAAGGTAAAAACGCAAAAATCGCTGTTTTTAGCTTTAAATAAGCATTAATTAAGCATATAAGTCCATATGTTAACAAAAAATTGAGAAACGTTTTGGAAATTTTACTTACAAAACTTAATTTTTCGACACTTTTGTTTGGGTGACCGCCAAAAAGTGGGTGCTGAGCGTGCCGAAAAGTGGGACGGCTCCGAAATGTGGAGGGGTAAATTGTGCGTTGAGTGGTATTTTGCTGTATATATACCTAGGTTTCTAATAATGTATTATTAATAATAATAATAATATCGTGTACATTCAGAGATATTGAGTTGAATTGAACTGCATAAAGCAGCTGGCTGTCTTTGTTGATTATTTCTGATTTTTATCTACTAATTTTATTGAATGCAACGTTTCTTGTTTTTTAGGTGTTGGAAAAGGCCGGCTATGAACGATTTGTTGAAGTCAGTGGAAGATTAAATAATAAGTGGATACAAATTTCTGTAGACGCGGATCCGGATGCCCGTTATAGGATCATTCCAGAAGGTATTTATTTCGTTTTCTAAACCATTGATTGTCGTTGCATGTGTTTGTGCAGTGTCGTATATACCGTTGAATTCGAGAATTCGAGTCGAGATGGACAGCGAATACCTTGGTGTCTTGCATCTGATTTGTAAAAATGTCCTACTGTCCGTTTACAGGCAAGAATATGAAAAATTTACAAATGTTGGACAAACATTTAAAATTACAATATCTTACCCCTATCTTACCCCTTACAATATCTAATATCTACATCTTACAATCCAATATCTATTTTAGTTTCTTTCCTGGGAGCGGAGGGAAGCTTTTTGCTGTAATAACCCCAAAATTTTGCATGCAACTCTAAACATTCTCAAAAATACGAGGATTTGGGTTAAAAATAGGCATTTAAAGTCTCCGGCGGAGCCCGAAAATTTTTAGATCTTTGCCCGTTTTGGCAGTTGTTTGAACACCCACAACATCACGGGAAGTGGCGATTTCGGGGGTACCCGGTCCCTCCCCCTGTAAAAAATACGTGGTAAGGATGTCGGCTCTTCAGACGCAAACTGTTTTTAAAACACCATTTCCCTTAAGTTTCTTGTGTTTGATTGCTTTCTGCTGAAGGATATCGTTTGGGTCTAATTTCCCATCTAGCAAGATTGCTTTTGCTTCTTCAGACCCAGCTTACATACATTCATTTATTTTGTAGTACCTGGAGTTTTTTACTGGGGGGGGGGTTGGCGCCCCCCCCCCCACTTTTTGGGTTTCCCCCCCACTCGACCTTTCCCCCCCCCCCCACTCGTTCCCCTCCCCACTTTTTTGGGCTTCCCCCCCACTCACCCTAAGGTGCCCAGAAAATGCCAAATTTTTAGGATTTTTGGTCAAAATTTTTCCGGCGTCGCCGGAAATTTTTGGTAAAAAATCGTCTATTTTGGTGCCAAAACTTAATTTTTGAGCACCTTTAAGCTTAGTTATAACAGTATATGTAGAAAACAGGCCTTTTATACGGTATTTTTGGCATTTTTAGCCCATTTTATTCCCCCCCCCACTTTTGGACCTCCCCGCCCACTTATGTTTGCCTAAAAACCCCAGGTACCATGCTATAAGTGTTTTATTAATTTTTTGTATGTTTCCATTCACCTTTATGTGTCTTTCCCTGTTTCAGGGACTGAGCTGGTTCTGTTTGAAACTGGTCTGCTGAAGGGATGCTTTGTGCTGTTGACGCCTCAGCATCACGGGGATCTTCATGCCTATGTGCGAGAACGGAAGTCCCTGGATGAGGCGGAGACGCGACGCCTGTCCTACCAGATTCTGCAGACGGTCGCTTTGGCGCATGTCAAAGGCATCTGCCTGAGAGATCTCAAACTGAGAAAATGGGTCTTTGTTGATAAGGACAGGTACGTATGTTTACAGCATACATATAACTTTGTTTCCAACTTGGAACGCTGGATTTTTGAGAGCTAGTATGTACATAGGTAGCGTTAGGGGAGAACAAGAACAAAGAAAGGACTGGAGTAAGAACAGGAGAAAAACAATAAAAATTCATTTTTGAACCACAAAACATAACCACAACAAAATCAGATGCCATACTACGAAATAAAAATAATACGTAATAATAATAGTAATTAACCATCCAAAAATGAAATAATAATCAGGTTAATAAGTGGACAAAAGGAAAACATACAAACTTTAGCAGCCATATACAAAGCCAAAATGTAAAACAGGGAATATAAGCACATACCAACATGCAGCAGCAACATAAACAGTCATAAGACTAAACAGAGGTAATGCAGAAAGTGAAACGTTTACCTACAGTACATAACTATAACATCAATTAAACTAATAATATTTTAGGAAATCGCTGATGTCAACCGAATCTAAAACTTTTCTAAAAACTGCACTATATGGGCTCTTGCATCATTCTATATCAAAACATTCTAAACAGGTACTTCCGACAATCTAGCGTTGTCTTGACTTGTTGTCCCCTCGTGCCAGAGTCTACGACATCAAAGAATCCCGCCGAGCTCGCGGTATCCAGCTAAAAAATTATTAATCGGAGACGGTCCCTGTTCCTGGATTATCGAACGTTTTGCAGTTTTAACCCTTTATGACTTTCCGTCCCTCAGGAAGGACAAAAGTTGATAGCATTTTTCAAAAGACTGGTTAAAGATATAGACTTGGTTCATTTTTTAAGCTGATTCTTGATTTATTAGGTTATATTGGAGCAGAGAATGGAGGCTTTCAAAGCTCTATACCTTGTTATAGAGGCCAAAATATCAGTTCTACCGACGTCAAAATCGATGATTTTGCTCAAACCAATGTTATTCTCTTATAGCCCCGTAGTTTGATTTGACATTCATTGTACATTATATTTTGGACTACGGAGAATCCAAAAATAGCGCTATTTTTGCACTATCTCTGCCCTATTTGTCATAAAATGGCTTTTAAAATTGTGCTCTGTAGGGCACAAACTGCAGAAAGGTTTGTCCTTCCCCTAGTACAGTCAGAATAAAACAGACCATAGGTAGCGTTTCAAGGCAAATCGTTAGATAACCATAAATTACAACTTTCCAATTTTACACCAAAAACGATTGCAGACGTTTCTGCCTTATGATTTGTGCACTATAAAATATAGTTTGCATATTCTAAGGCTACAATTGTGCTCAGAAATCATTCAGACATGTTAACACTACAGGAAATTATGCCAATTTTTAACAAAATTTGAAGTTGTGATAACTTCAGTAAATCAGGCAGAATAGCTGCCAGCTGTTTAGGTTTGCGTAATAATGTGTCTCCAAGTCGGATAAAACACTTTCAAAAAGTAATTAGTTGAAAATTCGCTGTTGGACGATGGGTCTGTTCTGAAAAAGTTGAATGTTCCTTATTTAATAAAGTATTGTGACCGTCTGCGACTGACCTTTTCTCAGCCCAAAAGACATTTACTCAGGCTGTCACTAGCACCAACATCCTCACAAACCTTGATACTAAGCTTCTCGGTCAGTTCATTTAATTGTGAAGCTAACTATAGCCATTACACTAATGGGACTTTACTAAGTCCACATACGGAATAGTGAATGCGGGTGAGCATTTAACAATGCTGTTTCCTATGCAGATCTGTGTGAACGCTAGTAAAATCTAATTGGATCTTATAATATTTACTTCATACTACAATGTAATGGTGTTTGCGGAAAATTTCGACCCAAACTGGTTTTAACCGGTCATGCCAAATCAGCAAGTGTCACCTGTCATCCGACAGAGTGCTTGAAGGCATATTTTGTCCTTTAGGAAGTACAAATTTTGACAACGTAAAAAACACATGTCCTACCTAGAGTACAATATAAACTAATTAAAATGTAATTAATTAGTGGTTCAATCCGAAAACCGACTGCATTTTTGGCAGTTTCTCACCAAGTGGGATGTGGGACATATAGCAGTTTAAGCCTGTATATGCTAGTTCAGCGGGCACTCATAAAGGGTTAAGTATTCCTTTGATGAACCGCTTTAGTCTTGGAAATTCCTTCTTATAAATACGGAGTGTGTTTTCCAAGATATGTCTGAGATTGTGGGCATAGCAAATAAAAACTTCCACTTGCAAAAAGCAATTTTATAATAATGGCAGTTTATTGGTAAGCCTCTAATTCTATTACAATAAGTGAGAATTTCAAATCACGCACCGTATCAGCTATCAACTCTACCTGTGCCCGATAAGTATTTTTGGGATCATCAGCCAAAATTTTACAGCGGAGCTGGAACAATCCCTGCGCAAATTATTATATAAGAAAAGTACCCGTCCCAGACCACTGCCTTGAGGGTGCCCCAAATATCCGACAACACTTCCTTTACGGGTGGGTTCTTAAGTGTAGCTTGCCCACTTGACAAATCCACGAAACAAAATCAGAAACCTTATTTATATCCAAGTACAGCATCTTAACCTTCCCGTAGGGACAGATTTATCAAGAGGTGATAATACCCAAGTTCAGCAGAACGGTGTGACATGGAACTGTCCTGATATTTACGATATTATGTAAGTTCAGGGTATTTTTAGGAATTTTTCCTGGGGGGGGGGGAGATTTGCAAAAATTAGTCAAGAATTGCTATTTTTCGCGTATTTTGCAGGTAGAGACGGAAAAAGTTCTCAAAAATGCCTGGATTTAGGCAAAAGACCGTTTTCACGAAAAAGTCTCCTGAAGCCGGAAAATTTTGGAAACTCTCTATTTATGGCAAAAATTGAGCACCCAAAAAATGCCGGGGGGGGGCGCAAAAATCCCGGGAGGGGGTGGTTTTTGAGGAGGGCTACTATAAAAATTATATACTCTGTAAGTCGCAAGCAGAAATCTTTTAAGTGGGACTATTTTTCAATCCTTATGCCTTTGCGGCATACGTACGTACATGTGTCAAAGATGTTGGTGTAGTTTTGAGGAGCCAACTGTGCTTCCTGACCAAAATTTCTTGAAAACGTAACTATGTTCTTGGCTATAGGTTTTTGATGTTCCTTGAGCATCTGTTAGTACTTTTTCGTGCAGAAAACTTCAATTTTAATTCACAGTTATTAGATCGTTGTCTTCTGTTCATTACATACATTGTATTTCTTTATTATCCTTTCAGAACTCAGCTTCGTTTGGAAAACTTGGACGATGTCCACGTGTGTCCGTCACCGGATGAGGACCTCCTCTCAGATCGCCACGGATGTCCGGCCTATGTGAGCCCTGAACTGTTGACCCTAGAGTTGCCCTCCTACGCCGGTCGAGCCTCTGATATGTGGTCACTGGGCGTGGTCCTGTTCGTCATGTCCCTGGGTCGCTACCCGTTCTATGATCCAACGCCGTGCGGCCTGTTCACCAGAATTCGTCGCGGACAGTTCTGTATTCCTCCAGGATCCCCGATTTCACTGGAACTGAAACTGCTGATACGGGCCCTATTGCGGTTGAGACCGAGGGAGAGACCGGCTGCCAGCCAGCTGCTGTCTCATCCATGGTTTCAGCGCAACCATCCAGCTGGCAGCCGGGCCAACACCGCTTCCTATGTGGAGCCCTCCAGTGAAACCTTTGCCCTGATCCTGGATCGACCCAATTCCAGATCGGTCCCCAGCTCACCCAGTCCAGCGGGCGCCAAAAGTACTGCTGGACGTCGACGGAAAGGCAAGGCCCTGAAACGGAAGGCAAGCCGATTAGAAGATGAAAAACAGGAAGCGGAAGAAGAGGAAGAAAGTGAAGAGGACTGGGAAAGTCTTTTCCCCAGCGAAGATACATTAGAGGGTTATGGGTCGTTATATGCAAGCGTTTAGGGCTTGTTTTTTCCGTTGTTCCTGTCTGTGTAGGTTTTTTTAGTGGTGATGAATTCATGTTAAACGCCAGTGCGAGCTGTGATTTGCTGCGATTTACATTTTCTGCTTGATTTATTGGCATTAAATTCTTTTGAAGGTTTGTCTTAAATGCGCGATTGGTATGAAAAGGAATGTTGTTTGAGCTGGCGTATAACATGCCCTCTTCACCGCGACCTACGCAGATTTTTCAGGTGGCCGCGTAAGCAGCCTGCCAGTCTGGTGCCGAGTCACCAGTTAGCCCAGGAGTGGGTAACCCTAAGAGAGATACAGAAGTGCTAAAACGAAAGATTTGAAGTTTGCACTAAAAACAGCGAGCTTTTTGCGTGAAGCGGTAAGGTATGGTGAAGAGTTATGAGTTTCTGCTGCACATCAGCTGCAGCTTCGGCGTACAGGCCGATGAAGGGGACGGTGTTCGGACTGTTCTGAACTGTTGCCGTCATTCTATGTTTTGTTAAAATGTCCCGAGTCATAAGTTATAAAATCGTTTTCAAAGCATTGAAAAATTTATTACAGTATCTGAAAAGATCAAAAGAATTCTGGAGTATTTATTTACAAGTGTATATACGTGCCACTCCGGAAATCTACGGAGTACGTAGGAAGTCTACGCAAAAAGTTGAAATCAGTTTGAACATTAAGCTTATCAGAACAGTTTTTGCACCAAGAGACATTCGTCAGGAAGTGAAGCGTTATGTGTGATCAGTCATGTACTGTTTTTACAGTACATGAAATGTGGTTGTACGTGCTTTTGATATTAAACAGTTTGTGTCATACATAACGTAATAAGGTTACCTTGTTACGTAGGATGTTTCGAAAGTTACGTTCTTTTCGTAACTCATAGCTAAGTATATTAACTTGCCCTAGTATGTAGTATGAAATTTGCATGCATGTTTGGCGTAGTGCAAAACACTTTTGCAGTTCTGCACCTATCTGCTCATGTTATACTTTTTTGCTTTATTACTGCTGCGGCAGTTCTTTTTTGACTGCGGCGGGGATATATACAGTGTAACATGCGAAAGTATCTTATACATATACTTTCTGGGGATACATTATGATGTATTGTTGGAAAGTGCTCGGTATTTTGTTGTTTCATAATTAATTTTGTCTGTTTTGAGTTGTAAGACCGGTTCCATGAAGTCCTGTAGTTTATACTGCACGATGACAGCTTTGAATGCGTTGAAGTTGACGACAATGTACGAGTCTGTGTTTCCGTCCTGCTCTTCTTTCCAACAGAACTTGGAAAGGTATATATTGTAATTATGGAAGGAGCCTCATGTTGAAACGGAGACATCTGCGCGAGTCAGAGTACTGTAGTGCAATGATTACAAAAGAGACTGGCTTTCACGTTGGATCTTGTGTGCTTTCCACCGCTTTTGACTTTTTGACTAATAAATTTAACATTTAGTATGGATGTACACTGGGGCCTGATGAATTCGAAAATTTAAAAATTTTAAATTTAAATTCAAAATTGGTGGGGGACCAATGAGATCAAAAATTTTTCCCTGATTTTGCTGAAAACTTGCAACGGGTTTTTTGAGGTGCTGGGCACGAAACCGAAATCCGTTTTTTGATTCCGCTTTTCGTTAGCTCATGATAAGCTTATACTAAGCTAAAGATATCAGCTTATTTAAAGCAAACAAAACGCTGGATCGAAAAACCATTTTCATTTTCGTGCTAAGCGCAACAGAGAACCCCTATATGCTATGTAGTTTTCAGAAAACTCGTTGAGAAATTTTTTGATCCCTTTGGTCCCTCCTCATTAACTTAAAATTTTAAATTTCTAAATTTTTGAATTTATCAGTCTCGAATATGCACTCATACAAAGTTTCAAAGTTATTGGTTAAAAACTTCAAAAGCTAGGGGTAAGACTGACTAGACCATAAATTTTTGCTGACTCTGCTGAGATGTAAATCCATAATGCTCTTACGCTCTAATTTATTCTTTACTGTTTGTTATTATTTATATTGGTTTCTGTATATAATAATAACGCTAACAGAGAGCCCGGAAAGATAATACATTACGTTGTTAGTTGCTTATGTTTGCTTTATTCTTAGTATATATTCCAGCGATTGTCTTGTTTTCTTTCTGTTTTCAGTTACTTTAATATCATTTTACCCGTTAATTCCCTTCAACTTGTCCTGTTATCGTAAGATAATATAAGGGACAATGTTTGCACTGGTTATAGGCTAGTATAAATGCGAAAGCGTTCGGTCAGTTTTATTTTCTATCTATTTTAGCGGATTTCTTCCAAATCTTGGTCGAAACTGTTGTTTTAAACAAAAGTTTTTAAACAAGAGCTTTTAATTTTCGCCGTATATTATTTAAGGATCCAACTGAGCTAGCTGTGATGATAACAAGGTTGTGAGCAGTTACAAGAGCTTTGAAAGCTTGTGAGCTTTCTTTTCTCCGGTTTTCGTTCAGGAATTCCTGGTGTGTTACAAGACTGTGCTGGGTTTTTGCAGACAAGCAAATCTTCGTTTTCTTGCTTTTTGTTTGCCTGCGTAAACCAACCACCTGATCAAACCACTTGCTTTTGAAAAGTTCTCTAATTTTGTAAAACTTTGATTACAAAATTCCTGTTGTGATATGATCAGGTTTTCAGTCCTGTAACCGTAATCTCCAAGGCCTCCTGATTTTGTTTTTATGTTTTGTTGACTGTTGTAGTTTTGTGTTTTCGGTCGAGCAAACAATCAAGCAAATATCCGGATTTCCCAAATTATTAAGTATCTTTCTGGCTCTTTGATGTTAACTTGGCTGTCGGTTATATATATATATATATATATATATATATATATATATATATATATATATATATGGTATTTTCATGGGTTCCTATCTAATTAGTTTTTTGTTCGAAATAAACATTTGAGTACACCTGTTGGTTATAAACTAAACATTTTTCCGAAAACATAAGAAAATTGAAAATGAACTGTTTTTGTTTGTTGCTCATATGTTTTTGAAATATATAGTAGACACAGGGAAAACCGTATATTTTATAGGTCGTTAAGTTCCCGCTTGCATCCATCATTCGTGAAACCTGAAAAATAATCCGCATATTCCTGTTTTGTTACTCAGGAACTTGTTAGTTAACTTATGTTGGTTAACTTGAAGTTGTTTAGCGTAGCATATATATTGGCTTTTCTGTATATACTAGTTATTAACTTCATCTTATTAGTGTTGTTCATGTATTTTGACCGTGCTTCTACGTATTAAATATATAGTGTATTTAATTTACATAGATATCGAGTATCAAGAGTGGATAGGGTATATATACTTATTTACAAAAGTAATGCAGCCGCGTATTGTTGGGGTTAAAGCTATTCTTTCAAGGTATCGGATTAGACTCCTTAATGACTGTCGTGTCGTCCCTATGTATTTTGGCCTAGTTTACATGGGTCGTTCATTCTTTTTTTTTGAGAAGGGCCTAGCAACTGCGGCACACTATGTGGCCATGCGTTGCTGCTCTCCGCAGACCGTTTAAAAGACGGACACAAGAGGCGGAGAAGCGAAGGTCAAGGACAGAAACGTGACCCCCAAGCCAGTCAGACGTACGGTTATTTCAGTTGCACCCAGGTCAGCAGTGGTTGTCTGGCCAACCACCACTGACCCCCGCATGTCAATTACAACTAGGATGGCTGAAAAACCGAACAAAGCTTGCTCGACAGCTGAGGTTGAAAAAAATGGAGGCTGCAGAAAGGGATTCGGAGGGGAAAGGCGAGCACTCAGATAGGATAGGTGAAAAGTCCGTATCTTTGAAAACGTATACACATTTCCTGCGACAAAAATCTTTAAAATTAAATTAAAAGCATAATTCAGAGTAAACTTAATGTGGTTAGATTGCTAACATCTCCTTACGGTATCCCCCATTTTACTGAAAACTTATTTGAAGAACAGAAGCGGCCACAGCGGGACCTTTTTCACCCGCCATGCCCGCCTCTGTCCCAACCAAATTGTCACCACAAATAACAATCATTTGAACTAGAGTTGGGACCGGTTTCAATTTTCAAAACCGGTTCCGGTTCCGGTTCTAGAGTACCAGTTGCGGTTCCGGTTCCGGTTCTAGCTTCCGGTTCCCGGTTCCAAGTACAAAATTCGTAGTTACATTTTAACATTATTTAATATTGGATGCAGTCTCCCAGCAAGGGTTATACAATCAAAAGTATAAAGCAATATTGCAAAACAATTGGAATAGGTAATGCGATAATAATAACCAACTGGGTTTTTGTTTACTTTGAATTTTAAAGTTTTTGCCTTAGTTTGAGCTTGCTCCATTACAAATGCTGTTACTATATGCACAACATACATTAAAACTTGTAAAAAAATTAAAACTTTAGCATGGTCGAGCAAATTGTTTTGATGATTAACGGTGAGATTCTACTGTGCATCTACATGCAGACAGCGCCTTCTGAACAGAATCTTGTAAAACTGCACAACATTTCGGTAAAACGTGCTGAGAATTGAGATATACTGGAGCTTAAATTTTTTATTTCTTTAAAAAGAGTACAGTGTCTCTAAAGAAGCAAATAGTTTCCAAAAAATTTAAATGCATTTAAAATATTTAAAAGCTGAAAGCCAAATTGGAAAGAAGAACATATATATTAAAGTTATATTTAACGAAGAAATGTACAGTCGCTTGATTAAACAAAATAGCTAACAGATTACTTCTACAGGCTGTTCATTACTTGAACTTTGATTGACTTTCGTCTCATATGCCGACTGCTTAAAAATGAGAAATAAAGTACTCAAATTTCGAAGTTTTCTACTCATGTAAAATTTACTACTTTTTTAAAAAATATTGGTTCAATCTTGCTTGCTGACAACACCACCTTCCATTTACCAATTTTTTGAGAAGATATACTCAATTTCCGACTACATCCCATCGGGCTCTCATCTTTTCTATGAGGTTAATGTTCAGATATGTAAACTGGTTAAAGTATTCATTCGGCGTCCGTATCGGTCACGTCTGAACGAAAGTGCCCGTCTTTCATCAATTACAGCTGGAATTTCAGAACAGAAAATTTCAAAAATTCGTTAAAATTAATTTAGAGACATTTTCACAACTGCATTTTGTGAGACACACAAAATTACTTAACAAAATTTGAAAAATCAGAAGCACGAAAACAAAAAATTACGAAATTCCAGAATAAAGGAAGTAGAATTTTTCCCTTGCAATACATGTTCCTAATTTTTCAAGTATGTTTAACATTTAATTTTTGTCTTAACTCAAACGGGATAATGTCACTAATGTTGAGTCAAAGAAATATTTGAAATTTCTCTTATATAATTCTATGCCTCGGCTTCAGCGAAAGCTGAAACGTGCCTCGATCACCTGCAAAGGGGAAGCGGGGAGTTTGTGTCACCTTCAGTGGAAGCTGAAGCTGTGTCGTTTTCAGTTTAGGCTCTAAATTTATTCTATGGACTTCCAGCTTCAGTTTCAGTGCCAATAATTGTACCTTCATTTCACGTTTAGTTTGAAATTCTTAATTATTATCAGTCTCATCCTACATATTTCGCCTTCAGGTCTAAATTTGTTTAGTTTCAGTTCAAACTAGATCTTTAGTTTCAATTTCAGTCACTAGTTTGAAAAAGATAATATGAATGAATGGCAACACTGAATGGCAACCACAAATTCCAGCTTTTGCAAAATTTAAACTCCTGCAAAAATTAGTTCAACTCCATTTTTAAGAGTGGAACCGGCCGGTTCCAAATCCTACCGGTTCCGGTTCCGGTTCTAAAATTCCTTCCGGTTCCGGTTCCGGTTCTGGTTCCAACCGGTTCTAATGGAACCGGTCCCAACTCTAATTTGAACCATTAGTTAGTTGATATTTTAAGTTTGCAACTGGGACAAAACTCAAAAGAGCACTCGGATTGTGTCATGTAAATTGCAAAGTAAAGCTAAGCAGCATTAAAGAACAAGAAAATTAAAAGATTAGACTTATATAATGGAACGTCGTTGTGTTTTGCCAGAGATGATGGCCGGCCATGGCCAACAGTCGACTATGCCAGGGAAACCTTTGTTTCCAATTAGCTAATTATCCATTTTGCTGGAGAAAAGATAATATTACATGTATATCTGATACTTTTGCAATTTATTGCTCACACGCTCACAAAGTGAGCCAGTCGAATTGCCTTGGGTTATAGCCACAGTATGTATACAGCATAAAATTTAGATCAAACACAAAACACACCATTTCCTTTAGGCTCTGTTACTACAGTACCCTTAAGGGGGGGGGTCACTGGTCAAAAATCGATAGTCACGGATTTCGCTCATTTTCACACATAATATGCCCCCATATGTTCTCAAAAACAACTTAGAATATTAGAGTTCGAAATCAAACTGTGACAGAGTTATTCAGGTTCAAAGCCGGAAAACTTAAAAATTCCGGTGATGAGCCCTGCAAGGTCAGGTGGAGACCAAACGCGACCGAAAACAGGGTTAACCGATACACCAAATTAAAGCCTTTGCTAAGGTAATATTTAAGTGCAGACGTGGCTCAAGGCCAGCTATCCAGGCGTTCATAATGCATGCTTGAGTGCTGCACTGACCTTACCTTGCAGGACTGTCCAGTATAACTTTAACTGTTTTATCTTGCACAGACAACATTTTAGACCCATAGTTGTATGAGAAAAGTTGCTCCCCGTTCCATTAGCTATCGATTGATACCCATTTTGTCTATATTTGGAAAAATTTTAAAATTGACATTTTTCACGTATAAAGATCAAAGGTGCCGCCACAGTAGCATGTTCAATATTGACGCATTTGTTTTGGCCACATAATGTGACAGACATAGATATATTAATTAATCTGCCAAGTTTGGTGATTTTTTACCACATAATGAGTGAGAAATTATCAAAAGAATGTGAAAATTATGAAAATGGCCATTTTTAGCAAATTTTGCTGTTTTTTGTGGCAAGTTTTTTGAGCGTACTGTAGATGATAGAAACATGCTAGTACTTTCATGAGACGTGGTTTTATGCATAGAGTGCAGCTATCTATTGGCCCTTTCTGTAGCTTTTGCCATCGCTCAGGAAAAGCAAAAGAGTACCGTAGGTCCTGTTTTTCATGGTCCAAATATGGCCGATTTTCCAAAATTCTGACTTTAAAAATTCGCCAAAAATCCAATACTGAACAGAATCGGTTCAGAGGAGATAGCTGCACTCTACAATATGTCCTTAATGGTTCTGAAAAGGTTTCAGAGTTCTAACTCTTATACAGCGAAAAATTTTTCTGCCACAAACTTTTTAACATAACTTTTTCATTTTCCTATGTTTAACACATGTCCAGGTCACCTTTGAGGGCCTGTACAGAACGATAGAAGCAATATTTCGCAAAACGCTCTTGTCTTGTTTCGCGGACCCATGGGGACTACAAAATATGTGAAAATGAGCAAAATCGGAGATGGTCGAAAAATTGGCAAAAAAGTGACCCCCCCCCCTTAAGCTTTGTGTGGCTCTCTCTAGCATGTGGGGATAAACTAATTGACACTAAACTGATTAATAAAATCATTCTAAAAATGTTGAAAACTTATCTTAATTTGCGCTAGTGTTCTTCAGACGTGGTGGATACAATCCTAAATTGTGTCTCGGTCGTTCATTCTTTAATTACTTCTTATACCTACTTGGTCAAACCTTCGTCATGACATCACATCAGTTTGTCTGTTTGTCAGTTTGTCTCATATTCTAGAGACGGACTAAATCGATGTTGGTTGGGTACCTCTAGGTTTTCCTTTAACATAGCGCCATCAATCGGGTTGGTCGAATCCTTCGGGAATTTTCGGCGGGCTTGCTTTAGTCAGTCATTCTGCACTCTACTTTCAGGCTTTGACCCTCTGCTCGGGTTCCGAGCCTTGAGTTCCGGACCCTGTCTCGGGATTTGGACTCTGCTCTGGGCTTCTCGGGTTTTGACTCGAGCCTAGGCTTTGGTCTGTGGGCCCAGTTCCGGAAATTCTTAACCACGAAACTCCATACATTGTATACTCGAAGCTGGCGTAAGGTGCCGTTTATGTAATATCTATAATGATCCGTAAGTTGCGGTTATACGCTGGCTGCTGGGAAAGAGACATGCAACTAACTCCCTGTGTCGAGTCCATCAGTCAAGCACTCGTTAGTCTTGAAGCAGTACCTATTAACTGACGGTTAGCCTTTATTTTTCCTTCTGTTATTCGGTTTGTTACGTTTCTTTTTACGGAATCTTAGTCTAGATGTTATTCCGCTGTGTTAGAGCAAAGAATGAACCTCCACTATTTTACAGAGTACTTCATTGAACTGTCCCTATACTTATTAGTAGAGCAGCCTAGGAGATATAAATATGAGATATAGATAATTTTACTTGCCCAACTTTTCTTTCTTGATGCGCCATTCTCATATTGCAGATTCTCAGCATTGTACTTCTTAATGAATCAAAAAACTACTCAATTATTCAAGAAATCAGCTGCTCATTTAGTATTTTCTAGAAAAGCAGACGCGCAATTTCCCACGCCTTTAGGCTAAGTCTTGCGATTCTAGGTCAATATTTTTCGACCTTTCATTAGCGAAATAAACGCTGTCTGGAACACAAAGTATGATTGATTTTCACCTATTTGTCGGCTACACGAAATTTACTATATCCAACCAACGCTACAGGAAATGTCTTGAACGACTTAGTCAGAATTTAGATTGCGGCCAACAGCAATTTCAGTTTGGATTCAAAATGTTCATGTTCCTCCAGAGTTTATTAAAGTTTAATTTTACGCCAGTCGACTTGGATAAACATCCTAATTTTAACGTTCACTTTAATCTTGACTTTGCGGGAATAACGCCGTCCGCTGGAATTCGAAACTATATTACACCGTTT
>JASAND010007796.1:0-13692 GCA_030248195.1 Trissonchulus latispiculum | reverse complement strand
GAGGATTCAGTTCATTTATCTTCTTCAGAATGATTGACAATGACACAGTAAAGACATGTCAAGCTGCCAAAAGACAGCTTTTGTCATGAAATGATTTTCATAGAATCTGAAGTAGGTCCAAAATAATGATCATATGAAAATAGATTTTTATCAATGTCGCATTGTTGTCAAAATTTTGGTCTAGTTATCAATATTAATTGGTTGAAAATTACCAGACTTGCTTTTATTGACAAGTCCTCTAAAACCTGTTTGCACAAAAGCTTCCAGTCCGATTTACCTCCTCTGTTGACTTTTGTCGCATGATGTGGAGGAGCCCTGACACCTGACAAAGGGTAGGCCCTTTTTTCAGAATGTCAAAAACTGAAACAACATCTCTGAGGTTCATCAAGACGTCCTGCATTTCCAGTTTCCTGTTTGGAAGAATTCCTCTACTTGTGGTTTGTCAATTAAAGTGTCCTGAAAGAAATGGTTGCCTGAGAACGTCTAAATTAGTAAGACTTAGAAATATTTTTCAAACTGGCAGGCCTTGTTTAAACGGAAATTTGAGGTGATAAATTTTGTTTTTGTTATAAAATAAAGGTTGAAGAACCGCATGTCCAGGTACTGACTGGCGGAGGCGACTTGAGGATGGTTTTGAATCGTCACTTAATATTTGAGATGGAAACGTGCTAGTAAACCGTTGCTACTCTGCTGCGAAGTCATTAGCTTTATAGCTAATCGTTTGCATTTTGTGTTTGATGCTAGAATTTTCGCATTGAAATTGGGCATCGCTTGGGGCCCAATTATATTCGGACTATTCATGGACTTACGTAGATCTTTAGCTGACTCTTTGTTATGAACACATCTCAGTTAGCGTTAGCTACAGTTAGCTCTACGTAGATCGCGAGACAAGACAGAGGCCGGCAGTTAATATGGCAAGGAACACCAGTGTGTTAAATGCTACATACTGCCAGTTATGTGCAAGCACGAGTTTCGTCTTTGGAATTGCCATTCGATGGGTAGTATGTTGTGTTGGAGTTATATCCAACAGTCTACTGCTGTTTGCTATTTCAAAAGTAAAAACGGTAGATGCAAATTATCGCCTAATAGTTAACGTGCTCAGTGGTACCGCTTGGGTAGCGACAGCCTATTTTTGCTTCAAGGATTTTACAAGCCTGTTGTGCATTATCTTTACCTCAACTCCACAGTTGTGGAGTATCCCCATTGTGGGTTGCATGATGGTAGAACAGCTGTATTCAATTCCATCGCAGGCAGCTTGTTTGATTAATCTAATCCTAGGTATAGAAAGACTTAATTTAAGCATAAGAGTGCCGAAAAGCCTAGAAAAGGTATCTGAAGCAACCATTTCAGCTTGGGTAACATGTGCCATAATGTGTGTTCATATCCCTCCTTTGTTTTTTGCCAGCCATAATGTATTCTACACATACAAATTGACTACAATTCCTTCCTATTGTGACATCGCGTCTCTTACTAATCCAGACAGCCGTATACTGGTAATAGCCTCTTCGTTCTACTTTGCATGTCATATGGGGTGTGTTGTTATTCAAACCGTCTCTTTTAAGATTGCAAGCAAAAAGATAAATCAATATGCTTTCAATCAAGCCCTGCTTAGTCTGCGAAGCCGTATATTACTGGCCCGCAGCAAAGAAGCAATGAATTCTGTGATACCATCATCCATTGTGATGGCAGTTACTTATTTCATAATTACAATCAGCACAGGTTGGCTTGGAATGCAGGAAATCAAAGACACTGCCGAAACTATAGTATACATCATTTTTGCAATGCACTTGCCAATAATGGTGAACTTTTCTCTTTGGCCTGTTTTGCATATCAGGTTTAGTCAGAAGTTAACAAAGGCCTTAAACAACGGTTTACTGAAATCGAAGTCACACAAAGTACCAGCCATCGATACAGTTGCTGCTGGAGTTGGCGAAGGAGACCTAAGATTTGAACAATTAAACATGCAGTGGAATAAATTGCGTAAATGAACGGTTCTGTCCATTTGTATGATCATTGAAATCGAGTAATGTATCCTGATGTTTTTGAGAAAACTACTTTAACCCGTAGTTGAGGCAAATGAACAGATTAATATGATTCTGCTGTTTAGTAAATGGGATTTTTGGCTAAACCTGATTTTCCTTCTCGAACTAGTTTTTACCCAGTTTCAGATCTCCAAAATTTGTTCAGCAAAAGATGTTCCACACCAATGTTGAGTAGCATAGTTTCGCCGGTTTGACCTTCTCAGACTGAGATTAATATTCTCTCCCCCTAAGTTAAATCATGGCCATGAATTTGAGCTTTCCCCGCAGTGTGGAATTGGGCATCGGCCTCCTTTGTGTTTTTGTTGTTGTCAGTTTCCTAGGTTTTTATTTTAGGATGCAAAAGCTCCACTTATGCATCACATACGAGCCAGAAGCTATTGGTCATTTGAAAAGGTTTGTGCAGGTTGGTTGAGACTGATATGTTCTATTTTTCTGTGGGTTTAAAAGTTTCAGATTTTAAAGAGGTACGTTAGTTCTAATCAAATGGTTTCAAGTTTAGAAATCCTGGACACAAGCTACGACTTTCCTAAACGTTCCATTCATACTTTTATTACTATTTGGTTGAATCTTAAATGAATCTTTATTTCATTATTTCGGTGATTTGTAATCGGTTGCGCAGTCATAAACTGCCCTGCGATGAGAGTTATCTCGCTTCACTTGCAGTGCGCCATGCACTTGTTCGTTGGAAGTTGTACACATTGACTTCGAATTCCGGCTGCAGCTCATGCGGCTGAAGCACCAGCGGCTCAGTTGGTTAGAGCGTCTGCGCGTTAAGCAGGAGACCGCGGGTTCGATTCCTTCCTGGTGCCTGATTTTTTCGGACGCTTGGTGGTGTGCAACATTCATTCTTCTTTAACTGGGCTTATAGTGTTTACGTAGTCATACGTGTTAATTTAATTTATTCGTCTTCCGCGTCTTGTTCCTGTTTGTCAATTTCATTATTCTCTAGAGAAGAGCATGTCGGCCCGTGGGTCGGGCCGGCCCGAGTAAGATTTTGAAGAGGGCCGGACCGGGCTGAAAAAATCCGGCCCGTGGCCATTCCTATTATTCACCTTTACAGTTAGTTCCATTGTGTCCATGTAGGCATATGCGTAAATAACTTGCTTGGAAAGGGAAACTTTACAACATAATGTAAACACTTTTAATTATTTGCAAAATAATTGAGTCTTTGAGGAATGCATTGTGTTACATGATTTAAGAGGATAGCCTTTATTTAGGCAAGATATTTAGCCGTATATATCTCCACTTCTATTTCATCTTCACTAATCTGATTCTGAACTAAGTTTTCTTGGTGACGTCGTGTCACCTCAAAGGATAAATCCTTTTTCTAGGAATGGTAGATGGTGGTAGAGTGGTAGATGGTGCATGCGCAGTTTAAAAATTTAAACGTAGAATTGAACCGGCGCCGCAAAACGTCTGTGAAGCACCAATATATGCAGCCACAAAAACGATGCAGTACAGCTACGCTCCTGTTTAAGTTAAAAGAAGAGTATTTGAAAATAAATATTCTTTCTTTCTTTCAAAAGAATCTTTCTTTCTCCCTTCTTGCAACAAAGCTAAATTAACGCAAAGGTCAAAAGCTTGAATGACAGCTGGCATATTTAAGCATTAACTTTGTGTGTAACCGATTCACTCAAGGCTAGCTGGGTGGAATCAAGAGTACATAATACATAAGAGTATGACAAGCGTCATACGCTATGTATTATCAGCTCGCTACATCCTCTGCACTCTATCGGCTGACCCCGTACCTAAATCAGACCCCCCTCACCAAGCCCCTATACATGCACGGGGTCTAAATGGGGCATCGGGCTCGTGCTTGTATATTTTGTACACAGATGTGTAAATCATACAAGCTTAGACCCCATACACAAATTGGGGCCCCGTCAAGTTTAACATGTAAGTATACTAACATAGACCCCGATCCCCCGTTTGGACCCCGTACATGTATGGGGTCAGCCGATAGCGTGCAGAGGATGTAGCGAGCTGATAATACATAGCGTATGACGCTTGTCATACTCTAATGTATTATGTACTCTTGGTGGAATTAAATTTCACTTGACCTTTACCTTAAGCTTCTTTCGCTTTTCTTTATTTTGAAAGATTCCTTCTTTCTTTCAAAAGAACGTTTCTTTAAAATCTTCTTTTCTTTAAAGTTAAATATGAGCGTAGCCGTAGCAGTCGTGGAGTTAGGTGTTAAGGCGTCTATCAAACGTACACCATCATACGAGATTCCGTGGAACCAACGTAGCGGGTACTAAGCACAAAATCATTCCACGAAAATGAGCTGACTTGTTTGGAATCCTGCTGTCCAGTCTATGATCAAAAATGTTTCCAAGAAAGCTAGCTGGATTTAATTGGAAACTAATCAGTCCAGATTTATAGTTTAAATAAGTTAAAGCTAAAGTTCTAAACATACTGGAAATTTTACAGAAAGGTTCTCTAGTGCTCGGGCCGAGCCTTGGAACGGACCGACCCTTCCCTAAAGTCCAATTAACGATACATAGAAACCGTCGGCCCGGTGAAGGCTCAACATACAAAAGTGGTGTCAAATGTTGTTAGTGCTATTTATTGCAGTCGCACTAGGGATAATGTCATAACCTTGTTAGTGTTTTTGTGAGCCGGTGCATTTAAGTAATAAACGACTCGACTTTACTTGACTTGACATCTTAGACAGTTCCTGGAAGCTTAAGTTGGCCTTTTGGCGAAGATAATGTAGTAACCTTTTTGAAATATGTACAACAAATTCTAACCGAGTCTACTATGGCATGAGCGAGCGTGGCTGGGTATCCAAGGTATGGAAGGACTTCCACAGCCAGGCAGGTCCAGTTCGGGCCGGGACCATTGTGGCTGACCGGGCCCAGGCCCGGCTTGCCGCTCAAACAAACAACCTGGCTTGGGCCGACCGACCCGGGGCTAGAGACCAGCTTCAGCCCGAGTTGGAATCTTCCTGGCAAGAATTAAGGCCGCGATGTTTCCACGAAAACCGGCTGACTCGGTGGATTTCACGTCGTCTGAGCTAAATGCTTTAGAATTTTCCTGGAATTCAGCTCAGAAGTTTTTCATGGGTCTCATCCGCGGAATCTTGCTGTAATGGTGTACTCAGAATCCTTTGAAAGACGCACAGGGAACTGTCGATAGCAGATGGCGAAGTGTTACGTCGCATTACCGAAAAGAAGACACGTGAAAACCTGGCCGACTTATCTTATAGACAGGCAAAGGAAACACCACAGTGATACTCACCAAAAGCAAAAACTTTGTAGAACGGATCCGGCGAATCAAAATTCCAAACAGTCCAACTCAGGGTTTATGAAAAAACTGCAACCATTGGTATGATTTAAATGACCATGATGGTAATGACCATTAAATTTAAAATTTTAAATGACCATTAAATGGTACCAATGATCTAAATCTTAGGCTAATATTGTCTCCGTATGCGAACCCCGTAATATCAATACCCAAGGTTGTCGAAGGTTGCTTACCGCAAACAGTTCGCAAACAGGGACCACCCACGCGTCCTATAGTCCGCTGTATTGGTACTGCACCTAACCTACAGTACAGTTCCCGGTCATGAACCCAAACCAGGGGCCTTTTCAAGAAAGGGTAGAGTAGAGTTAAAATTAACTCGATTCTTTTCATGAAAGAGCTGAAAGAAAGAATGTCAAAAGCTTGTGTGGAGTTATCAACTAGTTCAAACCCCAGGCTGACATCGCTTTGGAACCGTTGCTATACTACAAATCTGATTCGGAAATTAAAACATGTAATACCGTCCTCCAGCCACGGACAAGTGGAAGGACCCTTGCCAATAGGAGGTATACCAGCACTAGCCCTGGGGGTGGGGATCTAAAATGAATACTTCCCACACACATAGAGTGGATTTCAATAATCTCCAATTTGAGATAGTTGTGTTTTAATTTGCTGGAAGAGCATACATTAACTATGTCCAGGGGACGGGTTGTCGCCAGAAATTTTTGAGGATACTTGTAAGCTCAAACTCAAATTTCCAAGGGGGCTTGCACCTAAAGAATAGATTGGTGACACTTTTTGAAAAGCTGACGCTAATTCTGTTAAAAGTAATTCTCAATAAAATCTTCAATTGTTTAGAAGAAATTTAAAAATTTCGGCTGATTATTCCTAAAAGTCATAAAGCTTAGCTGAAAAATTACAGCGAAACCAGAAATGGTTTACAATTTTAGTGAGGAAAGCTAACTTTTTGGCCATTGATGCTTAAACTTTGTCACGTTTTTTGACATCCCTTGTCCCCGACTGCGGTAGGGCTTGTACCTTGTCCAGGTTGGGGAGGGCTTGGAACCTGCGGTTCCCACCGCGTTAATGTATGACTGGAAGACTGCAATTGACTGAGGAGACAAATTAAAGTTCTAAGTTTAACAACATATTGTTTGCAGTTTTGCTGGCAATTAATCAAAAAATTCGATTGGATAATAGCGCTGGCTATATACTCTAAAATGAGTATGGGCCTATCTAAGCCTTAGTGTCAACTTTTTATGATAACTAAAAATCAGTGTTTTGTATTAATATAACGTGAAACTGCCGCATGTACCACGAGATTGTGCAGAAAAATAAAAAGTTACAACACAGTAGACGAAACGAGTAGAATCAGCAAAAATATGAGCTCGACCAACGGTCGACAAGTTAGCCATTGGCCATTGTCCACTCCCAAACCAACCGACTGAGATTTTTTCGGCCAACGGCCAGTCGCATGGCCGGGAACTTCCACTGATCGGACCAGCCAACGAACAACACTGGTTGACTGGTTTTTCCCTTGGCATAAATTTCTGGGGATGTCTGGGGCGGGTTCCCAAGGGCTGAGAAACACCAATTTTCGGAGGGGAGTCTTTTTTCGGAAAGTGCTTAATTTTTGCTGCAGAGCTAAAAATTAAGCAATTTTAATTTGTATAGCTTAGAATTTCTAGAATGCTAAAAATGACCTATAATCCCGGCGAAGCCAAGCCTGAAAATGTATGAACGTTTTCCTTCAATATATGCCTTTATTTAGCGA
The DNA here is from genome assembly GCA_030248195.1 of Trissonchulus latispiculum. Lineage (NCBI taxonomy): Eukaryota > Metazoa > Nematoda > Enoplea > Enoplida > Ironidae > Trissonchulus > Trissonchulus latispiculum. Next base: position 6,633 of record JASAND010007796.1, on the reverse strand, counting down.
ACTTGGTGTTGGTGCGATGCTTTTACAGACAAGCTTAATCTAACCTTGATATAATATCTAGGTAATCACTCCAACCCAACCCGAGTTTATACTGTTTGGTGCATTACCTGTGTCAGTTAATTTTGATTAGCTGCTTTCTTCACGAAGTCTTAACTATCCTGGGTGCGATTGTAACGCTTCTACCAGGACTGGTGGACTAAGAAGACAAAGAAGAAGAAGAAGACAAGCCAGGATGGCTGATCCACCGAGCTCTAGACGAACCGAGCCATCAGCTAAACTCCCATATTAGGCTTATCAATCTTTCCTATGACTGCTTGTCTTACACAATCGTCACCAAATCTTCCAGATAAATTTGTCTAAACTGTTAGATTCATAAATTTCTGTGTAGAAACATTTAAATAAAGATTCCTGTTTTGCCCTGTTGCTTATTCATGATTTTATTTTCATTGAACACATAAACGTTAAAGATCTTATGAGCACACTTCAGTTGCAGTCTTCATGGCGACATTTATGATGATGATGACCTGATGAGCGCTAAATTAAGAAACTAAAAGAATTAAAAAATAAAATAAAATAAAGCGTAAAAACAAAAAGCAAGAAACCACATGCAGTGACATCTGTTAACTAAAAGCTACATCACTCATAAGTAGTCGTTGGACCATAATGGTGATTTCATAGTCCCAGTCGCCTCTAGACGTAGACGTAGGCGCGCGTCGACGCGCATCAACGCGCTACACCGCCATTTGGAGGCGTCGACGCGCGTTGACGCACGTCGACGCGCGTAGACGCGCGTCGACGCCTCCAAACGTGACATCACGCCCTGGTGCTATGCTACCACTGGAAGCGTCGACGCGCGTAGACGTGCGTCGACGCGCGTCAACGCGCCCATTTGCAGCATGCCGGTTTACGCGCATCGACGCACGTCGACGCGCGTGATGCGCGCAAAATGATATTGGCGCTTGTAGACGCGCGTAGGCGCGCGTCGACGCGCGTACACTTGCGTTCGCGACTATGACGGCACCTTAATTGTGGCACGGGTGAGATCCATCTTTGGACATAAACTGTCGGTTCTCTGGCGCAATGGCTGTAAAACGTAAGGTCCGCTGTTCGATTCCAGGCATGGCCAAATCTTTTACAGCAGTGAATAAATTTTGCCCCCACTTGTCCGAGCTAAGAATTAATATAAGCTACATGATTCCGAACTGAAATGTGGACGGAAAAAGTATTCAGGGAGAGCAAGCTTAGAACTAACCCACAAAATTGCGTTGAAAACACTAAAACTCAATGTAAAGCGTATAACCTATTATTATTATTATTATTATTATTATTATTATTATTATTATTAAAAAGCCATATAAAAGTAGTTAGCTTTCTCGAACAGCGAATTGATGTCATAACATCAGTGAGCATCTCAACTACTAGCAAGTATAATTACCGCTGAAGCTAAGATGTTTTTAGTATTCAATTATATTGTTCTACTAATCTATTACAGTGTTCATATTTTATTTGTTAAAATTCCTTGGTTGAAACTGCTGCCTCCACTTCTCACTAGTTTGCCATACAGATAATTTTAATTAGTAGTTAATAATTCATTATTAGGTTCACATTTTCAATAGTTCAATTATTCAGATTGTTTTTGTCAAATTTGGTGTCATCGTTTGATCTATGTATACCTAAAGACTTGATAACAACTCTTGTGTTCGGCACATTTGAATTAATACTTACCCTACGCTTGTGTTGACAGCACTTCTTAGCTCTACAGGCACAACTAGCGTCCGCAGGCAATTTTTCTTGGATTTCCTGAGACTTCAAGTTGTAAGTTTCACATCGCTTCCCTTGGTACAATGGTGAAATCACTGCTACCGGTTTAGCGGCCCTCTCCGTACTCTGGTCGTGAGTTGGCGTGGCTACTTCCGGACCAGGCTTTTGCTTTGGTTCCGGTTTAGTTTCGAGGTGTTTGTGTCGATTTTGTTGACTCACCGCAAGTTCCTTGATTCTTTCCAGCTGCAACATCACATTCAATAGTGCCTGACATGTGATGCTGTTTTGTTCAGTGTCACATGTCAAGGTTGTCTCTTCAGTAGTTGTTTCTCTCAGCGTTGCTGTCGGTCGATTTTCTCGTTGCTTTTCCTCCGTTAGCTCGACTTCGCCTTGACTCTTTCTAGACGCTTCAGCAGAATCGCTTTCTGCTGACTCGTGTCCCGAGGACAGCGAATTTGACTCTCCTTTTTCGGGCAACGTGCCGGCTGACAGTCGTTGCGTAGGCCAACGATTGGGCGGTTGGCCGACCCGTTCTTCTTCTGTAGTTTTTGTTTCAGGATGCCTGACGGGTTCCGCTTTTTTCGCTGGTGAAGATTCACTTTTCGGTTTCATTTCCGTGGATTCGAAGATGTCAACACTCTGTCTAGAGTCCTTTTCCGTTCCCTGCATCTTGCCTGGTTCCTGGCTTCGCCAGAAGCAAAAAGTTTGACACTTTGCGTCGGCCAAATCTTCGACGATCAACTCAACTCCGACTGTCTTCCGACGCTGACCGCCAGGCCTGTGACCGGCCGAGTTGATTACGTTAAGTGCCAGGGCACTTAACGGATCGACGCAGGTCATGGGATCGATTTCGCCGACGTCTCTACTAACCTTCGCATTTCCAGATGGTTCCTCGTTGACGCTAACCTTCGCTATGACTTGCCTTTTAGGGTTACTGATGTCCTGCGGCTTGACTTTGATTGGTTCGCATTCGAGAATTTTCGATATTTTCTTGCTCGCTTCGATAGTCTTCGTCTCTACTTTCTCGGAGTATCTTGCTAACTTCTCCTTGATTCCGTTACGCGGTTGTCTTCCTGGTTTTTCCTGAATCTCCTGCTTTAGCACTTCGGGGTGTTCGGAATTGATCAGTTCTTTAGGTTTTGTTTCTTCGATTTTCAGTTGTTCGCAAAATTTTCCTGTCGTTGAAATATCAGCTATGGAACAAGTTTTCAGTCTCTCCAAAACTTTGTTTTCAGTAGAACTCGGTTTTATAGATATTTCGACGGTATTGGTCGTTTTAGAACTTTTGATGGGCATTTCTGCCCAGTCTTGAAGCTCAGTTGCAACGACTGATACTCTTCTGTTTTTTCCTTTTGGGATTTCCTTTGTTTCAATTTCTTTTTTCTGCAGTTTAAGGATTTCAACAGGAGCTTTATCATTCGGTCCCACCACGAATTTTCCGCTGGTTTCTTCACGGACTGCCGATGCTCCTATGGCTTTGTGGTTTTCAGCCGCTATTTTTCGTTCCTGTAAACTGCAGGATTGCTCCTTTAGTTCTGCTGTTTCCCAAATTTTAGCTTCTCGCAAAGTAAATCCGCCAACATCCAGTTTTTCGGCAGCTTCAACTGCCCTGGCACTCTTCAGCTTTTCCTTGCGTATTTCCCCGATGTTCATTTTTTCTGTTTCAGGATGAAGAGCGGTTGCTATCTGAGCAGCTGGGATCGGAGGAATCACAATTTGTTGGATTTTAAAAATCTCCGGAGATTCCATTGAGGGAAGGGATTTGGTTGGTTCATCGCCCAATTGATGCTGGCTTCCTGCCAGTGCTGCAGAGGCTGTTTTCGTGGAAACACTCGTCGTTTCCGTTTCAATCGGCAGCTCTGTCATTTTCAGGCTCTCAAGCACTGGTTGAGATACTGAAAATGGCATCTGCTGAGATTGGAGCCAAAGTAACTTCGACTCTGACTCAGCCGATGTCATCAATTTCGATTCTTCGGTTTTCCCCGTAATTTCTTCTGCAGGGGTTTGCTCTAGTTTTTCCGCAGGGCGAAGCTGTTCGGAAAGTTCCGGTTTTAAAGGCAGAATCTCTGGTTCAATTTTTGGCTGTTCGGATTTTGTTTTTGCCGTTTTCGCCACTTCAGAAATCGGTTTCGTTAGGCTGGCTGGTTGTTCCTCGGCCGTACGTAAGTCCGATTTTCTTTCAGTTGGAACTTCCTCTGCCCTAGTCGCTGGCACGCTGCCAGCTTCAGACACCGGTTTTCGCTTTTCCAGTCTCAGTTCGAGAAACGCCTTTACGAGGGTTTCATCCACGTTTTTCGTCTCTGATATCGCCGTCCGGTCAATATAGGTTTCCAGCTCAGTCACTGTCGTTACTTCGCTCTGAGCTGTCGTAAATTCTCCACTTTTCCCGCACTTTTCTTCATCGTCCGTTATCGCTTTGGCTCCGTGCAAAAATTTGAGCACTTGTTCTCTCCGACTTCCCAGACTATCGGTGCCTTTCTCTTGCTTTGCCTGTTCATCCATTTTGTGAGGTTCCTGTCGTTCATGACTAGAAACTTTGATAATTCGTTGCTTGTCAGGTATAGTCAGTTTTTCGGGAATTACCGGTTTTTCTGTGTCAATGGAGCCCCTAGGTACCGGAAATCTTGCCTGTGTTTGTTCGCCAGGTTTCGACTTTTGTTCCGCAATTCCTGATTTAGTTTCTTCTTTTTTGGCTGACTCAGGTCGAATGGCATCTGTCGACACCTTTCTTCCGGTCTGATCTTCTGGTTTCGTCAACTCCGGTTCGGAAGTGCCCGATTCCGGTATTTCGATGACGACCGATTCTTTCTCCAAGTCTGACATTTTGGTTTCTAGTCCGATCGCATCGAACGATGGCTTTTTCCATTCGGATTTCGGTGATTGAGGAGCTTTTCTAGTTATTCTGTGTTCTGGTATTTGATCGGTTTTCCTTTGTACGACATCCTTCGCTACTTCGTGGTCTGGACAGCTGACAATTGAGCCGAGCCCAATTGCATCAAAGGATGGTTTCTTTTGGTCCATAGTCTGCGGTTCCTCCGAAAATTGGCTGCTTGCCAGAAATTCGCTGATTTCTCCTGCCAGTATTCCCACAGCTTCTTCCGACAGTTTTTTCGCTGAAGCGATTTTCTCGCCAGGTAAAATTGGTTTCCCAACCAGATGTTCTTTACCAGCCTCCAATCCGAGGGCATCAAAAGATGGCTTTTTTCGATCAGAAGCTTGACTCGGATCGCTGACAGCGATTTGTTCCGAAAGCATTCCAAGGGCATCCTCTGAATGCTTTCTGGATGAGATACTGTCGATATCGGTTGCATCCTCTCTTTCCGAAGGTCGTTCGCCTTTTATCACTTCGCAAACCTGAATTCTTGGTATGACCTTAGATTCCGCCAGCTCCGTCAAATATTTATCTGGTACAATCTCAGCTGGCCGGATCACTTTTAGCGTTCTGATCAGCGAATGAGTAACCAGAATTATCGGACCTCGTCGAACGGTTTCGATTGGCTGGCCAATTTGCTCTGAAGGCTTTTCCGTCTCCGCTTTTGATTTTGGCAGTTCTTCGCTAGATTTTCTCGGTTCCACTTTAGCGGTCGATAGTTCTGTTCGAGATCTAGATCTTGCTCTAGTCGGTTTTACAAGATCTTCCAGGTGTTCGCTGGCATCTTCGCGTTCTGATCTCAGTTTTTCCTCGGCCATGCTGACCAGTTGCACCAGAAATGGCTCTGGGACGGCCTGTTTCACTTCGACTTGTTCGACTTTCTTGACTTCTTGTATTTTAGGCTCGTCGAGGGTGAATTTTGCGGCCTGGCTGGCTTGGACCTCGGGAACCCCCGTGGATCGAAGAAAATCGGCTTTCATCAAATCGATGATATCCTGATCGTTTGCTTCCTCGACGGAATAATAGGAGCGCTCACTTTCGATTTCCCAGTTGACTGAAAAAAGGAAAATTTATTTCATAGTGAAGTTAAGTAATTTGTAATCAGTGATTAATTTGTAAATTGATAAAATGAATATATTTCGCCCAGTTCTGACCGCACAATTGTTGTTAGTAACGTTTTTTACAAAACATTCCTTCGTCATGCTAACGGTTGACTCACTAGCGCATATATTTTTGTACTTGTATTTTTGAACCTATTATTTTCTAAAAATCTAAGATTACCGGACTAGTGCAAATAAAACCAGCGAAACTATCAGTTTTAATCAGTATTTTAAAGAGTCCATGATTTTCTTCTATATATTAGAAGAAGAGTAAGCCACTAGATGCCTCCTCTACTTGGCATTGCGTAACGGCACTCCGACCACGGCGGTCGACAGGTATACCCCCCTCCGTTTGGTGGGGGTAGCCGAAAGTGGTCCCCGTTTTGGGGGGAGGTCGCTCCAGCAGGCTAAGTTTGGCTCATTCTGATTGGCTGCTGGCGACCTTCCCCAAACGGAGACCACTTTTAGCGACCCCTCCCCCTCCCAAACGGGGACCCTTTTTGGAAGTCAGTTGTAACTACCGTAAACCTTTGCTATCCTTGCACCCAAACCGACCGGAAGGGGTGGTTTCTGCAGTCTGATTGGCTGCTGGCTACCCCCTCCCCAACAAACGAGGACCTCCTTTTGGCTCCCCCCCCCCACCAGACGGAGGAGGGTATGCGACATTCGCGTATTGTGGTCGGAGCAGCGTTACGCAATGCCAAGATGAGAGCCCTCCAGTGGCATACTCTTCTTCTTAATAATAGTGCAATTATGCACTCTTGGTATTTTCTTATGTCGAAATTGCAGAAACATATTCTGATGGACTCATTCCATTCTGCAGAAGCAGGTAAAGATATAGGCTTTTCATCAATCTTATTTGTAAGATGTTGAACTTGAACCAAGATTTTTTTAAGTCAT
>JASAND010007794.1:0-25857 GCA_030248195.1 Trissonchulus latispiculum | reverse complement strand
GAAACAAGAATAAAAATGCTCCGATGGAGCAAGAAAAATGCAATATGGGTGACATTCGGTTGTAAATGGACAGAGGACTAGGTTTTAAAACGTTAATATGGGAGGGGCAGGTTGTAAATGCCAGGAGGACTAGGTTAAAAGCGCACTAATATGGACCAGCTTCGCTGAACAACCCATATTCGCGAAAATTGCCCAGTTTCTATCGGCTGCTGCGTGCTGTTGCTATCGGCAGTTCTTCGGAAAATTGTAAGATTTGTCAGCATGGCCTGCAAGTGTAATGTAGTGGTTCTCCTTATTATACAACTTAATACACGTACATGATGTCAACTGCTTTTCGCGTCAACTTAATACATACCAGATTCTGCGCTGACAGTGCAGAAGAAATACCTTGAACACCTTTCTACCAGAACTGCATTGTTTATTTGAAATCAGCTTTAATATTTCAAAATCGTCCCGCTCGCTTTGAAAGCTGAAGAATGTAGATCTTACTAAAGTCTGACCAAAAAATGTAGGGAGCGAAACTGTTTTGTTTATACTGAACTACCGGTACATTTTTGCTGCAGCAATGTATATATTTTCTGAACCGTCAGTGCAAGAACTTTCTTTTGCTTGAAAAAAAGTTTTTAAAAAATTAAAATTCATCAAAAGAAGCCGATTTTTTAAGTTTTGAAAGATCAGTAGAAGTCAGGAACTAGCCGTTCGGGGGAAAATTAGCCCATGTCCCAAACATATTGAATCCCGAATATCAGCTGATTTCGCCAAAAATTGCGATAGTTATTCAATTTTTTCGATTTTCAAAATCCTTTGATCTTTGCCGCTTTTCCAACTTTGACTGGCTATTACTCGCGACTCACTCAATGCAAAAAATTTTTAATTGGATTTTCAGGACCGCTTACGTGTCAGCTTTCATGTGATGTATGAGGTTTTTCAAAATTTGAAAATCGATTTTTTCGAAAAATACCACTTTTTGACCCAAAATTTCGACAATACGAATCCAGCAAAAGTGGGTACAAATAACATTGTCATAAAGTTTAATCTGAGCTGAATCCAACGATATAAAGTTTTTGTGGCTACGGCTTAAATTGCCTCAGCAACGAATTTTTAAACAATTTCCTATTTCAGCTGATTTCTGACAAGTTGTGCTATATTGTGCATTGATTTGCCTCAAATAGTGTAAACTAGCCAAAAACCGGCTAAAAAGTGAAATTGTTTAAAAATTCGATGCGGATGCAATATAAGTCGTAGCCACGAAAACTTTAGATCGTTGGATTCAGCTCAGATTAAACTTTATGATAATATTATTTTTACCCACTTTTGCTAGATTCGCATTGTCGAAATTTTGGGTCAAAAAGTGGTATTTTTCGAAAAAACCGATTTTCAAATTTTGAAAAACCACATGTATTACATGAAAGCTGACACGTAAGCGGTCCTGGAAATCCAATTAAAAAAGTTTTGCATTAAGTGAGTCGCGAGTAATAGCCAGTCAAAGTTGGAAAAGCGGCAAAGATCAAAGGATTTTGAAAATCGAAAAAATTGAATAACTATCGCAATTTTTGGCGAAATCAGCTGATATTCGGGATTCAATATGTTTGGGACATGGGCTAATTTTTCCCCGAACGGCTAGTTCCTGACTTCTACTGATCTTTCAAAACTTAAAAAATCGGCTTCTTTTGATGAATTTTAATTTTTTAAAAAATTTTTTTCAAGCAAAAGAAAGTTCTTGCAATGACGGTTCAGAAAATATATACATTGCTGCAGCAAAAATGTACCGGTAGTTCAGTATAAACAAAACAGTTTCGCTCCCTACATTTTTTGGTCAGACTTTAGTACGCATGTCATGTGGAGTGGAGCATGAGTGACCGCGAATATGGGTTGTTCAGCGAAGCTGGTCCATATTAGTGCGCTTTTAACCTAGTCCTCCTGGCATTTACAACCTGCCCCTCCCATATTAACGTTTTAAAACCTAGTCCTCTGTCCATTTACAACCTAATGTCACCCATATAGCATTTTTCATGCTCCACCGGAGCATTTTTATTCTTGTCCTATTTCATTTTTAAGGTTCTCAGTAAAAACCAAAAACCTTAAAGCTGTGTGAAAGAAACTTTAAAAATTCCGCCAATCATTAATTGTCAACCGAAAGTACAGAACAAAGAAGCTTGAAAAGTTCCAATTTCTTCCCTTTTCTCTTTTGACAGAAATCCAACATCCAGTATATACCCATGGCTGCAATAGTTTTAGTTACTGTATATAGCATATAGCACCCTACTGCAGCACAACCAGATGCAAGCTTTACTACCAGCGAAGGAAACTCATACGGCACGATTTGCAATGCACTTCCGCACTTTTATACAAAATTTCGGAAGATTGCAACTTCCTGTAGCGAGTTATAGGCCGTGCTGTACTTCAGCAGCACTGTACTGCAGCGCAACCAGATGCAAGCTTTACTGTCGGTGAAGGAAAGTCATACGGCACCATTCTGCCGCACTTGCATGCAAAATTTTGGACGATTGCAACTTATCTGTAGTTAGTTATAGGCCGTGCTGTACCTCTGCAGCACTGCACTGCAGCGCAACCACATAGTAACATCGTAATAAGTATACGAAACGTATCTATAATAGTTTGTCATGTCCTAAACTATCTGTATGCCGAATTTCAAATACCAGTGACGAATGAATAACTTGCTATCGACTGTGCTGTGTTAGGGGCAGCACATACAGCACGGTGGAAGCTAGACTAGAGAGTGCACCAACTAACATAGCTACAGTTCCCCCTTACTCCAGACACAATTTTCACGAAGTTTCATATGTTTAGCCGTTTACAGTAAGTCTACAGACAGCGTGCTATGGTTGCTGCATAATAGTACAGCACGATAGCAGCACCGCACAGCGCTGCGCCTATGCTCATCGTGTTCAGCGACCCCAATAACCCTTATATGCGTCCCACTAAATGGCTCAAAACAGCATATTTAGGCTTATTTTTGACTATCTTCTGTAGAGTTGGGACTTAGAATTTTTTCGAAAATCGCCATTTGGACCGACTAACTTTGGACCGGCCGCCAGAACGGTCTAGGACCCAAATCAAAAATCGGCCAACGTTATGACACGCTACCCATCCCAAAGTTTCTTATGCAGCAAGCCGCGTCTCTCTAACTTGTACCCTGAGCCCTGTGGCCGTGACACAATATTGGCCTTTTTTGACCAAAAACGCCGTTTGGCCACTTTTGGCCGGCCGCACAGGTGGCATGCCGGGCCGGGCAGCGAAAAAATATAGCGCGGGGCACATGGGACCATATCGGCATTCAGAAAATATAAACCTTTCCGGCTGAAAACGTCCACATCTTTCAAACACCTCTGCACAAAATTGCATTTTTCCAAGCGTGACTTACACAGAAAAAAAAATAAACGGACCTAACTTGTCCGGAAGCGAAAATTTCCAAAGTTGAAAATTTTGACCAAAACTTTTTTGCAACGTGTTGTACTCGTCGTGTAGATTCCAACGATACCAAACTTGCCGAGTTTCGTTCAGTATTGAGCTGGCACGGTGCTCGAACAAGTCTCAAAGGGCCGCGCAGCGCCTTTTACACCCATATTATAGGGGGTCGCTCTCGCGCCCCCCTATAATAAGTCACACACCATCTAAGCCTGTCAATACAATCAATTAAAAAACCAATCCCTAAAACGATTCAGCGAAAATTTCGTAATGGGAAACAACACAAATTTCCCAACATCAACAAGGCTTTGAATTTTGAAAATTAAAACGAAAGGTTACACCCAACAACGCAATAAATTCCAAAGACATGCAAATTGTGATAAAAAAGCAAATAAAACCCTGCAGAACAAACGCTGACCAACTCAATACAGTATACAATCCGAAATCGTAAAAGTTGTGAGAAAAGCGACACTTAAATGACAATAAAAGAGAGACGTAACGACGGAAAAAGAAAAACGTTCAACATGATCAAAGCTAACAGATGGTGAAGTAAAACTACAACTCTTTTATAATACAATTTCCTCCGAAGTCATCAGAGTATTGATAGAACAATATTCACAGAGAGTCCAAGGAATGGACAGTTCTTTCTATAATGACCTTCAAATCCTGAAAAATACGCAACAAAACCAATATCAACATCATGATCAGCAAGAAAACGGAATACGGAGCTTTGATAAAACAGTAGTGTTAAAACGCTAGGGAAGATTTCGGCAAGGATAAAGGCAAATGAAGAGAACACCAACCCAGAAAATGTTATTGGGCGCTGGTGCTTATTTTCGGACACAGACTCACAGCCAGAAGCCAACTTTTCATTTTGCAATAGATCGGACTTCTTCTCACCCAGAATATCATGACTGGGGTCCTCCACGGAAAAACCGGTCTAGTGGGAGGTGAAGAAATTTCTTCCTTTTGCAATAATATCAGGTTTCAATTCTTTAATTCTTTTCAAACCGAGAAATTTTTTGCAATATTGCACATTCTTAGGCAAAACCACATTATTTTCGGAAACTCGTATTCATTTCGAGCTTTTTCTTCATAAACAATAAATATGCCGTTTAGAAATCGGGGCCGAAGGCGCAAAACTTTTTGTTTTGGTCCATTGCTTCTTTTCTTTTTACTTCTTAATTTTTCCAACCTTCGAATTGCGACGGGAAGCTTTTCTTTTGTCGCCGAATCTATTTATCTTTTATCCGAAATTTTCTTTTGTCTCAGAAATTTCAAGAAATTTCAGAAATTACGCCTGGAGTCCGACAACGTCCAGGATGGAGTGGCAAGTAGAGCGCCATCACGATTATGAAACACCTTAGGCAATAAAATAGGAAATAGTCAGTGCAAGCCTAAGTCATTAACACATGCAGGAATTTCCTATTTCTGTTTAGTTTTAGCTGTTGTGCTCAGGCTTCAGAATACCCAATGTTAGATTTAAGAACGATGCTTTATAAGGATCAGCGGAACGGTGAACTGATTAGGGCACAAACCTTTATCATGGGCAAACGATTCCATGCCTGAGCATGTTTTCGAACAATGCGCTGCAACTGGCAAAACAGTTTATCACAACGCATCAGCGGCCAACCATCACTCAAGGAGACAACCTGATCCAACATATCCTCCAGTTCCTTCAAATCTATTACCAACTCTAAAGGTTCGGGTATATCTGAAAAACCGGAATAATAATAACAACAAAATACTACATTCATTTTACAACGAAATACGCCCAACAAAACGCACTCCAAGTAATGGGCCAGAATGCACCAACAACTAACTAACCAACAAAAAACAACTGTACAAAATCGAAAAAGGAATTGGAGCTCGATGTTGTGATAGTTTCTAACTTTCATGTCTGCACGAACAGTATAAAACTTATTATTGGCTTGGCTTATACAGAAGAATGGGGAAACGAACCTGCACTACTTCGTCCGGAGTTAGCCTGAAATCACAAAAGCTACCACTTACTATACAAATTCCAAAGCAAATATTATATAATAGCTAATTTGGGGGGGGGGGGCTACGAATGGGTTGGCACGACATCGTCGGAGTAAAGCTACTTTTTCTCCCGTCGTTAGCCAACATATCAAACTGAAAGACTTTAGGGCGGGCAAAAATATATCTTGTATACCGTTTCTGGCAGGAAGTCAAAGTCAATGTTAGTGCGAAAAAGAGTTTTTCAAAAAGCTTTTTCAGCTCAGGCAGATTAACGGTTTGACCGATTATGAAACTTTTTGCCACGAATGTTTACTGTTCCTAGTGCTAATATTAAAAGTATTCAGACTTTCGAGCGTTGCTTCCTTCTCCTTCTGCAACAATAACATGACAAAATTTTAAATTTGGTAAAAAGTTGCGAGGTGACTGCGCGCCGTTTTAGATTTAATAAAATTGGCAGATTCTAGTCTATTCCAGCTTTTTACCAGCTATTAGGCTCTAATAGGGTCAAACCGTGACTAAGTTGCGAGAGCTTTGGTTTTTCCGGTTAGTGTGCTAGCTCACTTTTTATTAAGAAATAACCTTTATTTTTAGGCCTAAAAAGCTGGCTAAGCGCAGTAAAATGGGGTCCAAAACATTTTTGTCTCTGATTTTACCGAAAAGGTGCTTATAGGGGTTCTTTGACCTGCTGAATCCGAATATAAAATTTGTTTTTCGATGCGACGCCTCCATCGTTCAGTATGCGCTTACAACTGCCTTAGAGCTTTTTGGAGCGATCTTCACCCGTACTTCGAGAAAGCAATCTAGCATTTCTAAACACTGAAGCGAGACTTAGTGACCTAACTTTCTGTACACGTTCGCACAGTCTCAGGCAGACACTTGTCGCATTAATTGGAGCAATTTGGGGTCATTTGATTAACCACAGCCCATAAGACCTTAGTTGACCGCCACCCGCGTAGATCTACCACGCCAATTTTTTGCACTTTGATTGTATCGCACAGAAAAGTGTACATTGGTCGAAGGATTATTTTACACGATATCAAAGCACTATAATATGTCAGGACTATCTCTGCAAAATTTGGGGTACCTTACACAAGCGTTCAGCACACAGTGAAGTTTGTATGTGTGTCATGTCGAGTTTCTGACCGGCAACACCAGATTGCGAAGGCTCCACAGGAAGCTACGCTAGATGTAATTCTTTCAAACTTTAAACTACTTTGCACCAAACCTAATACCATTATGTGGCTAAAGACTAGCTAGCTTTTCCAGCATCGAACTTTTTTAATGAAATTCGTAGCCCCCGTAGCTTAACTGATACTAACATAATATTAGATATTAGAAGTTTGTTCTAATCCAAGAAAGTAATCGACCAAACTGAACATTCAGTGAATTTAATAAAATTAACACAGTGCAATACAAGTATGCACTACCTCCGTTGGGTTAGATAGAACAACGGCAGAATTTCCACTGGTTTCTATCCCAGTCTGGATAGCTTCCCCAAATCTTACAACAGGTACGGTCCCAGTTGGAGCGACTGAGGTAGTAGAGGATTGATTCTGACTCTGGACAATGCGTTGACGATTCTCCCAATATTTCTTTATCACAGCCGACGTAGCGGCACGATGTCGTCGCTTTTTGCGCTGACTATAGCCCTTCAAAAAAGGCGACTGATGACGCCTGAAATACAAAAGTCTAAAAGACTCCAAAAAATAAACAGATCAGGAGCGGAATCCAATCGTGAAAAGGAATTAACTGTTAGCAGATTTCCACTTTTTGGGTCCCTCCCTCACTCGATCCTCGCCCACTTCAAGTCTTATCTCCCTCACTCGCTAAAAAGTGGACAGAAACCTTCCAATGTTTCGGTTGTTTGTCAAAATTTTTAAAATTTTTCTGATTCACAGGATTTTTTGGCAGGAAATCGTTGATTTCGGTGCGAAAATTAAATTTTTGACCGTTTTAGCATACTTTGTGGGAGGAATTAGGCCCACTGACTATTTCGTAGCAGGGCATAATTTTCAAAGATTTTTAGAGTTGGGACTGGGCGGGATGCGCCCAAGGGGGAAAAGCAGATGTCGAGGAGGATAATTAAGGGGGGGGTCCACCATGAAAAATTTTATGGTCACGGATTTTGCTCATTTTCACACAAAATCTTGTCACATATGTCCTGCATATCGAGTTTCAATTTCGAGTAGTTTCGTTCAGTACTTAACGAGTAACCTGCTATTAATTGCATGCAATTTGAAAACAAGTGAAAACGGCGGTGCCGCAGCAAATAAAGGCACTTCACACCTGAACTTCCTTGAGAATGGAGCTTCATTCGGTTGTATGTTTGTTATCTGATGCAAACAAAGAAGTTAGGGTAGCTTTTAATGGGAAAACTTTTCTTTATTACTTTATTTAGTGATTTTAGGGAGTAGCACCGGCGCTGGAAAGCCTTGAAAACGAAAATCATTTAACGGCCGATAACTTGAATTTGGTGCATTTTCGGGCAATAGTCCAAGAAGAAAAAATGTTCAGGACAATGAGAGCTTTCGATTGATATAAAATTTAACATATTTCGAAAAATTTGAAAAATCGCTATTTTTGAGATTATGGTTGTTAGACCCCTCATATTTAACCCCAGCGACCAACTGGGTGCACTATCCTGCACCATTTGTGCCCAAACGTGACCTAAAGTCATCAATAATGGTGCGCAAATAGAGAGTCTAACATTTTATAGGTCTGTGTTGCCATAGCTCTATGTTATTTGCCAAAAAACGGGAATTTTCAAAATTCTGCTAAAAATTGAGATTTCTGCGCCAGAGAAATCTCGAAATCAGACAGAGTTAACCAGGATCAATTGGTATCGTTCGAATTGTCTTGTCATAAGCTGTGATTTGTAGGAAGTGGAATTTTTAATTAGGCCTTACAGCTTTCAGAATATTTCATCAAAGTTGCTGACCCCCAATTCCAACGTTGCAAAACAGTCATATTTAGCTGTTCGCAAACTTAAAAAATTAATTAAAAATTTTTGAAGCCCTAAATTAAAATTCTGCTTCCTACAAATCACCCTTCTAGATCATATTTATGATATAAGATGGACGTTGAAGTGATCCGTTTTGTCGTTGGCGAGATTTCTCTGGCGCACGGAAAAAATCACCACTTTTTCCGTTTCCTATGTTTAACACATACTGACATCAACTTTGAGGTGAAATTACTCGCTAACCGTAAGAGATCCGACCTTAATTTCAAAAACTCGTTAAAATATACCAATCGGACAACAAGATATGTGAAAATGAGCAAAATCGGAGATGGTCGAAAAATCGGCCAAAAATGGACCCCCCCCCCTTAAGACTTGTGATTTTGTTTATGTTTTGCAGGAAAAACTAAAACCCTGCTTTAAGCCAAAAACAGAAACGTTTAGGTATAAATCTACGATGATGCTTAAAATCTACGATACCTTAATATGCCCAGAATAGTATACTTTAATAATTTAAAAGCCCAGAAATCTGGTATTTTTCTAGGCAAAAAAATGGGGGTGGCGAAGTGGGGGATCCAACGTGGTCTAAAATCGTCAAAAATGCAATAAAGATAGCCTGTTTCTACTTCTACATATACTACTATGGTAAAATGCACAAAAATTGAATTTGAATACCAAAATAGACGATTTTAGACCAAAAGTTTTGGAAAACTTTACCAAAAATCCTTCAAATTTGGCTTTTTCTGGGCATCCTATAGTGAGTGGGAGAAGCCCAAAAACGTGGGTGTGGCGCCGAACGGAAGGCAAGGGGTCGAGTGGCGGGCACCCAAAAAGTGGGGAGGGGGCGCCCCCCCAACCCCCTAGTGGAAAAAGCCCAGAAATATCATAAATACCTGGGCTTTTTTAGGCGAAAAAAGGTGGGGGTGGGGAGAGTGGGGGGATCCAAAGTGGTCTAAAATTGCTAAAAATGCAGTAAACAAATAGCCTGTTTTCTACATATACTGCTATAAATATGCTAAAAAGTGCCCAAAAATCGAGTTTGAGTACCAACATTGACGATTTTTTACAAAAAATTTCGGCGAAGCCGAAAAATTTTTGAAAATTTTGACCAAAAGTCCTTAAAATTTGGCATTTTCTGGGCACCTTAGGGTGAGCGGGGGAGGGGGAAGCCCAAAAAAGTGGGGGTGGGGCCGAGTGGGGGGGGGGAAGGGGTCGTGTGGGGGGGAACCCAAAAAGTGGGGCCCCCCACCCCCCCCCCCACTAAAAAAGCCCAGAATACCCGGACCTAAGCTAAGCACAGAAACGTTTAAGTAAAAGTATAAATCAACGACGATGCCAAAACTTTTATAAAAATTGATGTAGTTTTGGCTAGGCACCATTTTATATTGTCTTTTTAAGCAATTTCCAGCAATTTCTGGGCTTATTCCAGGGAATTTTTCTTGGGGGGCTCTTTTGGGGGGTGCCCCCGGGGCACTGTCGGGAACAGGATTTGGTGACGGGGGCGGTAACATTTTTGCAACGGGAGTCTGGGGGGGCCTCCCAGCAGTTGAACAAAATTCTTGTTTTTGCAATAAAATCTGTCTTCAGATTTTTAATTCTTTTAATTTTGAAGAACTAAGAAAATTTTATAGTAATTGTTTTCGATAAGTCGGATGCATTTCAAGTTTTTTCATCATAAATGCAATAAATATGCCGTTAAAAATTATAAATTTTGCGCCGAAGGCTCGAAATTTTTAGTTTTTTTACCTTCTTCCTATTTTTCTCATTAATTTTTTCCTATCTTCGAATGCGACCGGGGGGCGGCCCCTCCCTGGATCCGAAGATGGATTTGGAGATTGGATTTTGGAGACCATCATTTTGCTTTGATAACAGGAATTAAGACGAAGTAAGTAAGACGTACTAAGTAACAATGGTATAATCTTAGCATTATGTATATACAGTTGATATTAAGTAAAATAGAAGTAATTTAAATACATAAGAAATTGAGTCTGCAAAAACAAGACTCAACACAGACTACTTCTGCCCTTAGCTCTACAAAAAATATGGAATTAGATAATATAAGATAATTAATATTTAAAATCTCCAAGTACTAAAAACCTCTAAGTACTTACAAATCTAAGAAAGAAACAATATATACCTTTGTTTCTTTTTACAAGAATTTGTAGCATTAGTCTCAACAGCCATGGCAGTACCACCCACACTTGAACTGCTCAAATTTGAACTACTAGGGACTGCTGCATCCTCAACAGAAGAAACAGAAACCGAATTAGAGTTTAGATTAGCGGAGTTCTCCGAAAATGCTGCCTCCATTTCCTCTGCCGGTGTGGAATTTCCATCTTCGTATTCTTCCTCCAAGGAGCCGGCCAACGGAAGGATCGAAGAGCCACCATTGGTCACGGAAGAGCTGACGTTGGTCGCTCCATTTATCTGGGCTGTGGACAACTGTGACAGGTTAACCACAAGACTAGTCTGCATTAAAGAGATGTCAGTTTCGCTCTGTGAATGTGCAGAGGACAGATCCTGACTTTCCAGGCCGGATGTGGGCACACTCAAATTGACCACATTTTCGTTAGCAGCGACACTAGAACCACATCCTCCTCCTCCTTGAGGACATTCCTGTAAATACAAAAGGGGAGGACAAGTATGGCAAGAGAAAAGGCTAGAACGACACAGCGAAGGGAAGTTGGGAAAATGGGAAGTTCAAGTTATAATGGAGGAGGAATAGACATGATTGACCATGTTCAAAATTCTGTCTTAATTTTGTTAACTCAGTTCATGCAAGATAAGGAATGTATCGTGGCCTCTCACCGGCAGCAGTCAAGACCGGGACAACTATGTAACTGAAATAGTGCGTTATGAAAATTCTAAATTTTTACAATATTAAAAATGAAACCTAGATAAATTATAAGTTGTTGAAAATAGTTAGTTTTCTCCTCACTGATTTAGATGAGAACAAAAATGACTACATCCTTTTCTGAAATTGCAGAGAATCTGAATTTTTAGAAAAGGTGTGTTAGGTTTTCGATCTGGATTCCTTAATTTTAGGACCCCAGCCTCCTAAAAAACAGTTCATACGAATACCTTAATAATGGATGGAGAAAGTGCAGGCCCCTGACTCCTCGTTGAATAGTGATGCGAAGTAGACAGTGAGAGAGGGGGTAGTGTGGTACTGAGTGAACCACTTTCAGCGCCACAAAACCCGGGTCCAACAGAGAGGTTTGGTCCAACGCCAACTCCGCAGGGTGCTGAACGATTTCTCCAGTCATGAGACAGCTGCGGAGTAGATGTGGTTGCAATCCCAAATGAAGACTGATCAGCTTGCTGCGATGGTGTGGGAAGGCAACGCATGAAAGGCATGGCCTGAGCCACTTTCCCAGAAGGATTAAAGGCTAAAACCAGTTGTCTCTACTATAACTCGCTTTATTGCACAGCAGAACAGTGTTCAGGGATGGATGTGGGGTTAAATTTCTAAATTGTCTCCTTGTTTGGTGGACGGTGGGTTTGTCAAAAGACAACCACATTGCAAAAAACAACTCTCCAAAACTACCAACGGAAATCAACACATAGTGTATTCTGATCGGAGCACCGTGAGCACCGTATGCAATGCAATAAAGTGAAGCTGCCTAGCATATTATTTTACGTCTTCGTAAAATATACAAATCACTCAATCTAAAGCAAAATAAATCTAAATCACATCTCTAAAGCTTTACAAATTACAATGGGTATTCAGTGACAATTGTACAGCCTAAAGATTATAGTATTGTATTATAGTAGATACATTCAAGTCGTAAATGATAAGTCAGGGTAGTTTTTTCGGGGGGGGGGGGCGCGGGGCCGACCCCCGAAATTGACCTCCACCCGAAAATGCCTTCCCCCCGAAATCGCCCCCTCCCGAGATTTTTTCGGGAGCCCAACTTTTTGCCAAAAATACATAGGCAAATTTGCAAAACTTTTCCAGTTTCACCGGAGAATTTTTTCGTTAAAATGGCCATTTTTAGTGTAAATCCTGGCATTTTTGACAACGTTTTGCTTTTCTACATGCAAAATACGCCAAAAATACCAATGTCCCCCTACCAAAAATCCCCCCGGGCCGCCCCCACCCCCCCTGGGAAACTCCCTAAAAATACCCTGTTAACAGTTGTAAAAAGCTTATTTTCATTTGGCAGAAAATAAAGGTGGTTGTCCTGGCGGTGGTGGTGGTGGTTAAAATTCTAATCCAAATAAAGAAACTACGAAGTTAAAATTATTAACTTGCAAGGCGAAAACCCGTAATTTCCCTTGTCAACAAAAATAAGCTCTGACATCATGCACACAATGAAATGTATGGGTGTCATTGCATTTATTAGCGAACCTCTACGTTTCCTAGACTCAATGATTTCCAGACAACGCTTCTCGAATTCCGGATCTAATTCTTCTTCAATCAAGGCATAAGCTGCATCTCGCATACCACAGGCACGATGACGGATTATCTTATCTATAACTACTGCGGAGATTTAATGAAGAGTAAAGCAATCATATCTTATCTGTCAGAAACTGTGCGTCAAGGCTTTCGTTAGATCTGAAGCCATGAGACAGCTAGACGGTCGTTGCCCAGTTTCAACATATTTTAGACGTCGCTAAATTTCAGTCTTACTGAAAATCTCGAGTTTATCGCCTTATGCTTTTACATACGATAAAATTTTATGTGCGTGCACATGAATTTTACCTGGCTTGTGGCTTGACACCTTAAAGGCCCCCTAAGTTAGTACCCGAAGATCTTCCCCTCCCCCATTTTGAAGCAAGTAAAAACTGTGCAAACCAGCCAGTTCTAGATCAGGATTATATTCCAGGGCGTTTTTGGCGATCAGATCGATATCTGACAAAAACTCCTGAACAGTTCGATATTGATGAGCGTCAATCTTTTTCATCATTGCGGAAAAGTCCATCGGCTTAGCAATGATATCAAAATAATCCGGAACCTGAATAAAAAGCAAGAACCAAGAATAGATGACACAGATCAGTGGCGAATACAGGGCGGCGAGGGTTGGGGGGACGCCATCCTCGCCATCCACTTGAAGGTAGAAAAAATTAAGGAAAAAATAGAAAAAAGGAAAAACCTTTGGAATGAATTTTCAGATTTTCAATTGCATATATTTTTTCGTTTTAGAAAAAAGTTTAAAATGCATACTAATGTTCGGAGAAAATTTTTGCCTAAAACTGTTAAAAACATCTCTAAAATGTTTCACGTTTCTTCAAAATGTAAAGATTTAAAGATGAAGAACAATTTTACTGCAAAAACAAAAAATTTCATCAACTTTTTGAGGGCTAACCCTCCGCCCCAGACCCCTGAAGTTTCTCCTGAGGGAGCAAATTCCTCCCCAGCACTGGCGGCTCCAGGATTTGGTGACGCGGGTGGCGGCACCATTTATTTTAGGGGGGGTCCCGCAGAGTAGTTTTAAGAAATTTTTTGTTTTTGCAATAAACTTGGTCTTCGGATCTTTAATTCTTTTAATTTTAAAGAACTGAGAAATTTTTTTAAAATACTACACATTTTTAGGCAAAAATAGTAATTTCTCCGAAAAATCGGATGCATTTTAAGATTTTACTTCATAAATGCAACAAATATGCCATTAAAAATTAGAAAACTCGCGCCAACGGCGCGGAATGTTTTGGTTTTTTGTCCTTCTCCCATTTTTCTCCTCAACTTTTTCCTACCTTCGAATCGCGACGGGGGGGGGGCGGACCCGCCTCTGCTCCCCAGCAAGAAATCCTGGATCTGCTAGTGAAACAGATTATATAAATTAATCAATACACAGAGTGAATAAGGCAACGTTAGTCCGCTAGTAAAGGTAAAGGTAACCCCCGGAGAATTCTCCTACCCTTGTCAGGGTCTAGGGTGCCGGTGCTCATCCCCGGATACACAGCCCTTGAGCCAGGAGTGTCACCTCGAATGATGACTACAACCGTGGAGGAGGGGCCAGCTCCTCAAGGCAGATACCCTACACGGTCTCCTGTTACCTTCCCACATGAGTGGTACCCATTTACCGACCAACTAAGGATGGATAGCTGGGTTGGCTAGAGCCCACGGCTAACCGATATGTGCTTAGTCCCTTGCTCAAGGGGATTTGTGAAAGCCTTGTGGCAGCGGGGATTCGAACCTCGGACTATCGGATCCAAAGTCGAACGCCTTAACCACTCGGCCGGCACGGCACGGCACGGCACGGCTAGTAACAAAAATAATTTTGTATTTACGAGTTTCACAGTGCTCAACAACTTGCTGCCCCTGGTTCAATACCTCTTCACGATCGACCGGCTTTGAGAATATCTTAAATTTCATATCTCGGATAAGACGGCCTAAAATTTCTCTGAGAAATATTCGAAGCTCTCTCAGGACATTCTCTTCTTCACGCTCCAGTAGAAGCTCTTCTTCTGGTGTCAATTTTGGCGGTTCAGGTGGTGCCAACGGTAAATCATCCAATACGGCACCTGAAAATAACGTAAAACGTCAAAACTTTGCATCATAACAAAAAACTTAAATCTGACCATATACAGATACATAAACCAACCACGTAAAACACTGCTTTGAATGAAAGACATAATACTATACCTATCAAAGTAGATAACCCTCCACGACAAAAGTGCATCAAGAAAATCCGCCATGTTGAACGCAAAACAGACACATACTGGGGTTTTTCTAGGCAAAAATAAGTGGGGAGGGGAGCGAGTGGGGGAGGGAAGGGGTCGAGTGGGGGGGGGGCAAAAAGTGAAGGGGAACCCAAAAGGTGGGGTGCTATTATTGGGCTTATTCTATGTCCCCGGTTCACAACTATCCCCGAAAATTCGCCCCCGTCCTATAGTAGCTACCGCATTTGGTATTAAATTTCGCTCTGAAAACATTGCTCAGAAGACATCAATTATCAAAAATTCTTTTTATTTTTACTGAATAGATTAGAGGTTTTTACTTAATGTTTGCCTTTTTAACACACTACTGCATATTTTTGCATTGAAAACTAGCTTTTCAGCGGATACTACAAAACAACAAAATATTTACCACGATTTTAGAAGTTTCGAATAATTTTCGCCTCCAGCCCAAACGCCTTGCACCCCGAGAGACATCTGGGCCTTTAATGGGGGTTGCCCCCACGTTGTCAAAAATTTTTCTTCTTCGCCGGAATTTTTTGGTCAAAAATCGTCTCTTTTGGTACTCAAACGCAATTTTCAGCACTTTTCAGCATAGTTATAGCAGTATATTTAGAAAACAGGCTATTTTACTGCATTTTATGCAATTGTAGACCACTTTGTTTCCCAACTTCCCCACCCCCACTTTTTTGCCTAGAAGGAGCCCAGTACATGTAAATAGATTTTAACAATCTGAGTACATATAGACGTAACAGCGCCACAATATTATGAAACCGATACCAGCTAATGACTCATTAAAAATGTAGCTGCCATAGAAGATAGCTGAAAATGTAAACGAACATAAAGGAGGTGTAGATGGCAGTTTCATAGTTTCCACCAACAGCAGTGGTTGAAAAAATAAACGCCTCTGAGAGTTTGTTGGCAGTTGCAGCTCTATTACATCATTTTCATCAAATAAGCGATTTAACTAAAATATCATAAAAGTTACCACATGATTTGCAGAAATTTAATCGGAACCAACCCAAGTTTCTTTTTCTGGCCATAGCTGTAAGATTTAGAGTAGGCTTTCTCCAACTCCAAACCTTTACTAAAGAGATAACAAGCAACTGGCGAAATTCACAACAAATGCGCTGTTTATATAGCGCTCAATAACAGTAATATGCAAATGAGCTTTGGGCGTTTGATTGTAGTGTAGCTCATTTGCATATTCACATAAACAGACAGTGAACAAACACTACATCACTCCTCCCTCAAAGAGTCAAGAGTTCCGAAATTTTTATGGAGGAAATCTTGCCAAGATCGGTTGTCCAAAATTAGGATAAAGCAGCTTCTTTGGAGCCAAGTGCGGGCGCGTAGATCTTCTGAGACCTGCGTCGTTATTGACCGGTGGAGGATTGGCAGCTGGCATAGGCGGAGGTTGAGGATGAGCTGGTGAAGTCAGGGGAAAGTCGTCTTCGTTTTCCAAAGACGGCAGCTCTGGGTCGTCAACCGTGGAGGACTCAGGAGCAGCATCCCGAAGATGGTCCACATGGCGTCTCCATCGGAGCTGACCCACCCGTACAACGTACGAAACCGGACTGGAGATGTCAGTGATGATACCTCGTGCCCATGTTTCGGTACCGGGACGGTGATCTAAGACCCAGACCTCCTGACCCAGGTGGAATTTACGATCCTTAGCGTGCCTGTCATGGTCCAACTTCTGTCGACGTTGACGTTTCTGAATCTGTTTTCTTACATCCGGCCGTAGTGCATCCAAGGATGTGATCATTTCACGACCCATCATCAATTTACAAGGAGACTCACCCGTCGTGGAATGAGGTGTCTGGCGGTACCGTTGTAAGAAATGAGCCAGACGCAACTTCACACTGACTCGTTCTCTCTTCGAAGCTTCCAAGGCATTCTTGAAAGTTTGCACGAACCTTTCGGCTAGACCATTTGACCTCGGATGATATGGCGCCACCAGTATATGTTCCACTCCATTCTTCAGCAAGAATTCATGGAACGTCGCAGCAGTAAACTGAGGCCCATTGTCCGAAACAACTTGCTTCGGATTACCAAACCGAGCAAAAATGATGCTGACTTCATCAACTAAATGATCTGCGGTAGTTGACTTCATTTGGATTACTTCCGGGTATTTGCTGTAGGCATCTACCACCAGAAGCCACATGGATCCTTGAAATGGCCCGGCAAAGTCCATGTGAATTCTTTCCCATGGTCCTGTGGGAACTTCCATTGGATGCAAATTCGCTTCCGGAGGCAAGTTTCTTTGCAGTTGGCACGAGGTACATCGGTGGACGGTGTCTTCCACATCGCCGTCGATACCCGGCCACCAAACATATGATCTTGCCAAGGCCTTCATCTTCACCACACCTGGATGACCCAGATGTAGACTCTGCAAAACAGCTTTGCGCAGTTTTGCCGGAATGATCACCCGACTTCCTCGGACGATGCATCCGCCTTGAACAGATAACTCAGCACGACATCGGCTGAATGCTTCAACCTCCGGCCCAACTTTCGCTGGCCAACCGGTTTGAACCCATCCAAGGAGTTGCTTATGAATCACATCGCGCTGCGTTTCCTTGACCACGGCTTCGGCATTTAGGAAGGTAGCGTCGCATTGCTCCTCAACACGAGCTACCAACCCAGCTTCCTCGTCTTCTTCTGTATCATCCGTATCATATTCAGCTTGAATCGGCAATCTGGAAAGCGTGTCTGCGTTGCCATGCAGATCAGTCTTCCGAAACTGAAGGTCGTAGTCATAGGCCATCAGTTGAATCGCCCACCGCTGTATCCTTGCAGCAGCCACCATTGGAATTCCTTTCTTGGGTCCGATCAAAGCTAGCAGCGGTCGATGATCGGTGACAAGAGTGAACTTGCGCCCAAGGAGAAATTGCCGAAATTTCTTCATCCCAAATATGATGCTGAGAGCCTCTTTTTCGATCTGCGAGTAGTTCTTTTCGGCCTGATTAAGTGTTCGGGAAGCAAAAGCAATCGGATTTTCCCGATCACCCTCTACCTGGGACAGAACGACACCAAGCCCCACTGCTGAAGCATCACAATCTAGACGTAGCGGCAAGTCAGGATTGTAGTGGCAGAGCATACCAATTTCCTTCAGGCAGTTGCGAATACCACTGAAAGAACTCTGTTCCTCTGCGCCCCAGTGCCACTTGACATCTTTTCTGAGCAGATTATTAAGAGCAGCCCAGGATGCTAAATGACTGATGAATTTCCCATAGTAATTCACCATGCCTAGAAACGTGCGAAGTTCTTTCACAGACTTCGGCGCTGGCATATCAGTCACAGCCCGCACTTTATCAGGATTTGGGCGGCAGCCTTCTTTTCCCACTATAAGACCAAGCAGATTGATCTCGTCCTGGAAAAAGATGCATTTGGAAATCCGCCCTCGGAGGCCGTTGGCAGATAGACGATCCAGGACTGCACGTAGATTGCGCAGATGAGCTTGATCATCTTCTCCTGTGATACCAATATCATCCAAATAAACGGTGACTCCTGGGATACCATCCAAAATCTTTTCCATTGTTTGCTGAAACAGGGCTGGAGCCGAAGAAATTCCAAACGGCAACACCTTCCAGCGGTATAGACCTCGATGGGTGGTCAACGTAGTCAAAGACTGACTAACTGACTGACTGACTCGACTTTTGCTACACCTTTCACCCGTAGCTGATGCTGACTGGCCGACCGCAAAGTCCGCGTGGTTGGTTGAACTGGCCCCTTCCAATGACTGCTGGAAATTAGGGAAACTGCCGCTCCACAATCAAGTTCCATGGGAATCAATCTTCCATTGATTCGCGGCCGTAGCATGACCGCTTCGGAACCACTGCCTTCTCCCGGAATCTGTTGGACTCGGACTCCACCAACACCCGCAGGCTTCTTCTTAGAATTGTTGATTTTAGTTCCTTTAGAACTTGCCTTAGTGCCCACTGCACGGGCTCTGCACACCGCAGCCAGGTGTCCTGTTTTCCCACAAGAATGGCACACTGACGCTTTGTGAGGGCAGTCCACCCTCCAGTGTCCCATTTTACCACACCCGTAGCATGGACTTCGCGGCGTTGCATTTTTGCCTGAAGCAGAAACCTTTGAGTCACTGCCAGTACCGGGAGTCACAGCTTTTTTCCTACCTTCCACTTGAGATACCTGAGGATTCTCCCCTGCAGTCTTACTACTCAGAAGAGCGGAATCCTTCAGCGCCATCTCAAAGTGAAGTGCCCGTTGTACTGTTTCCCCAAACTTACTTTGAGGGTTTTCAATCAGCTTGTTTCGAATTCTTCATTCCCGCCAAACCAAAAATGAATTGATCAATCAATATCACATCCATCATAGATTGATCGTATTGGCAATACATTATCAGTTCTTTTAGCCGGGCAGCAAAGTCAGACACGCCTTCTCCAGATTTCTGGGATCCCTGCAGTCGCAACTTATACCGTTCCGATTGTTGACTTCGCTTAGGTTGAAGGTGGTTTATCAGTTGTTCATTGAGCTGAGCATAGCTGAGTTCTTCCGGAGTGGTAGGGAACAGCACTGATGACAGGAATTCATACGCAGCCAAGGACAGTTGACCCAACAAGACAGCAGCACGTTGCTTCTGGTTGTTAACACCATAGGCATCAAGCTGGCTGGAAAGACGTCGTTCAAAGGCAATCCAATCTTGGCCTTTCTCATATTGACCCAGAAACTGAAAATCCGCTGGTCGGATTTGAGACGGAGGCTGGCTTTCTTCGGACAATGTCATTGTTGAGTTAGGCAGTTTGTTTTTCTACCCGAAACCGGGTACTTGAATAGTTAAGCGGACTTAACTATCCAAGTTAATCCAGCAGCAATTGAATGGCCAGTTGTTCAGAAGACCAAGTCTGAAAGACCTTCGCAGAAACTTCCTCCCCACGTTGGTCTTTTCAGCCTCGTCGCCAATGTAAGATTTAGAGCAGGCTTTCTCCAACTCCAAACCTTTACTAAAGAGATAACAAGCAACTGGCGAAATTCACAACAAATGCGCTGTTTATATAGCGCTCAACAACAGTAATATGCAAATGAGCTTTGGGCGTTTGATTGTAGTGTAGCTCATTTGCATATTCACATAAACAGACAGTGAACAAACACTACAATAGCTTTTTCATGGTCATCCCTTATGACAAGGAACATATTGTAGTTAACTAAATTAATTTCAATTTGGCGGAAGCAACAAGAGCGCTTACAGTAGAGATAGAAGTTGGCCGATATTATCTTATCCATCCATAATATCTTAGAAACTAAAGTCTGACCAAAAATGTAGAAAGCGAAATTGTTTTCTTTATATCTCAAAAACGCTTCAAGATAGCTACCATAAAGTATATATTTTCTGAATCGGACTGATGAGATCTCTTTTCGTGAAAAAAGTTTTTTGAAATTCCCCGTGCGATTTCAAAGGGCGCCGCTTTTATATGTCCAGAATGATTGGTACATGGCAATGCCGCGATTTTTTCAGGAAAATTGTCCCCTTGGCTGAAAGTCCAATACACCAAATTTCAACTTTTTTGGTTGAAAATTGCGTGAGTTATTCCATTTTTTCGATTTTCAAAATCCTTTGATCTTTGCCGCTTTTTCGACTTTGACAGGTTATTACTCGCGACTCGCTCAACGGAAAAATTTTTCGATTAGGTTTTCAGGACCACCTAGGCATCACCATTGACCTGATCTAAGTGCTATTTCAAAATTTGAAAGTAGATTTTTCGAAAAATACCACTTTTTGACCCAAAATTTCGGTATAGCGATTCTAGCAAATGTGAGTAAAAATAGCATAATCGTAAAGTTCAATCTGAGATGACTCCAACGATCTAAAGCTTTCGTGGCTACGACTTATATTACGTTCGCAATGCTTTTTCAAACAATTTCCCTTATTTCAGGTGGTTTTGGGCGTCTTTGATGTTGCCGCCTTTATTTGCATGAGCCAGTGTCAACTTGCAAAGACCACCTGAAATAGGGGAAATTGTTTAAAAATTCATTGCTGGCGCAATATAAGTCGTAGCCACAAAAAGACAAATATCGTAGGATTCACCTCAGATTGAACTTTATGATTATGCTATTTTTATTCACTTTTGTTAGAATCGCTATACCGAAATTTTGGGTCAAAAAGTGGTATTTTTCGAAAAATTCTACTTTCAAATTTTGAAATACAACATATATCAGGTTAAAGGTAATGCGTAGGCGGTCCTGAAAATCTAATCGAAAAATTTTTCCACTGAGCGAGTCACGAGTAATAGCCAGTCAAAGTCTAAAAAGCGGCAAAGATCAAAGGATTTTGAAAATCGAAAAATGGCATAACTCACGCAATTTTCAACCACAAAAGTTGAAATTTGGTGTATAGGACTTTCGGGCAAGGGGAAAATTTTCCTCAAAAAATCGCGGCATTGCCACGTACCAATCATTCTGAACATATAAAAGCGTCGCCCTTTGAAATCGCATGGGAAATTTCAAAAAATTCTTTTCACGAAAAGAAAGATCTCATCAGTCCGATTCAGAAAATATATACTTTATGGTAGCTACAAGTACTTTATGTATCTTGAAGCGTTTTTGAGATATAAAGAAAACAATTTCGCTTTCTACATTTTTTGGTCAGACTTTAGTAACCATCATTAATGTTTCATTTTTGTGTGACAACAGAATCGTCAACGCACGATTAGTATATATATAAACAGAAACAAACAGACAGCAACTAAGAAACAAAAAATTTGGTAATCCTATCCCTGTAGTGTTCCTAAAGTTGCGTACCTGAGCATCAAGCATGGCCGTCTGATTGGCAGTGGCCAGAACGAGCAAGGGCAATGAAGGATCCAACTGATCCAGAAACGATCGAAGCGTCAGCCAGGCTAGGCTACCATGAATTGGGGCAGCAGATATTGGATGAAGGCCTGGCAAACTGCCTCCTGCAAAACTGCTGTTCATGTCGGGATGAGGACCACTTCCCACACCGCCACCCAAACTACTGGAGCCACCTCCACCGTACCACATATCCAGATCCGGAATATACAGGACGGATGGTGTATCTTTCAGGGCCGCATGAACAATCTAAAATGTCACACCGTTATAGTGATGGTATTCCTTCCAGTATTTTGGATGATAACATTTGCGAAAGTAATCCAAAACGTAACTTTCAGAACACGTGTTCTTGAGCACATTAGAAACAATCCCCGAATCTTTGTGTCAAAATTTCAGACCTTTGCCGAATAAGTCCCACACTGTCGCTGCTTGAAATTAGCCAAAACCTATTCAATCGAAAAAGCTCGTCAAACTGTATAACTTTGCTCTTGGACCAATCTTCAACATTCCAAGAGATAAGCGAGATTAAAGATTTGTGAGGTCAAAAACCGGCTGATTTCCAAATTTCCAGATTTATGTCTTTGCTGCAACATGTAACCACAACATTCGACAACGATGTATCCAAACTAAAACCATCAGCCAGCACATATTTTGAGCAAAAATAAGCTTGATTACTTGAGTCTAGCTAAGGTTGTGGCTGAAAAACCCATTTAAAAAAACTACAATCAGTTTGTTTTAAACAAGAATTTTTCAGAACTGCCTCAAGGAAACTGCAAACAAATTCACAGAAACGTTTTTCGCACTGTTGCCGAGGACAACCTTTATTGGTTTTGCTGAAACTTTCACAAAGTTGTGTAAATCTCATCTGAAGTGACAAAAAACTATGAAATTTCAAAAATTTTCACTTTTTGATAAATTTCTCGAGGTGTAGGTAACTTCTGGCAAAACCAAGAAAAAAGACCCTCGGCAAGACTTAGCACATCAGATTGGTATTGAGCAAAGTTTGATCAATTTGCACACATTTCTGAAATCTTGTTTAAAATGGTTTATGGTATCCTCTGTGTAAATCATCCTAGAAAGTAATTACATAAAGTAAGACTGCAACATTAAAATGTCCTCATTTCAAGCTTTATATATAAGTCCTTAAATTGAACAAGTTGTGAAGTTTTAAAAATGACTGCGGTAAACGTTACCACCACCTTAAATTAGAAACCTAAATTTTGTAGCTCCATCCGTAAGTAGACACACAAAACAACGCGTAAAAAGATTCAAACCGACATAGTACATGTGGAAGTGACAGACGCATCCACGTGCCAAAAAGCGCTCATAATTATTTCCTTTACACATCCTGTTGCATAAAAATGTATGAGCGGGCCGTGAATACAAAATAAGGTGGGGTTTTGAAAATGTAATGCTATGGGATTCTGATAATTTTTGAATGGTGTGCAAAGTGATCACAGTTTTGTGAAAAAATGTTTGTTAGGCTCGGGGGTAAGACAATCGGAGCAGCGCTCCAGCCAGCCCCCCCACTCGTTCCACCCTCATCGATCTGACCTTCCTCCCACTCACTATAAGGTACCCAGAAGAAGTCAAATTTTAAGGGGGGGGGTGCCAGGTACCAAATTTTATAGTCACCGATTTCGCTCATTTTTGGACATAATATACCACCATAATATGTGCCCAAAAACAAGACAAATTTTTAGAATCCAGGGTCAATCCAGTCTAGAGATATTGCAGTTCAAATCTCTACAACTTAGTATTTACGCTAGTATGCCTCGCTGAGGGCTTCGAAGTCGCGTACACAAGAGACTGCGGCATGACAAACACGTCTTTCCCTGTAGGTGTTTATTACCGCATAAATTACAGTAGCAAGCCAAGCAACGAGCGAGACAAGGCGTTTGGACGATTTGGTAAAACTTATTCCGTCATTTGCTTCAAACTTTAACTCGCTCTAACTTTCTCATAGTGCTTTGTAGGACTTGGTGCAAGAAGAAAAAATGTTGAGGACATCGAGAGCTTCAATTTGATATAAAATAAGGCTATATTTGAAAAAGTTGAAAATTTGACATTTTTTGCCTATAGCTGTCCGCCATGCTATCGTAGTATGTCACCAGAGGAAAACACAGGCTATCAGCATGGAACTTTACGTACACGTAGGTTAAATGTTAGCCTTTTAGCATGCCAAATTTTATTGAGATACCTTAAGATTTGAATGACTGATGACGCAGCAAACATGAAATTTTCGAAAAATAACGATTTTTGAGGAAAAATGGAATTTCAGATAACAAAAATGCGAGCTACTGAAAAGGCCTGACAGGGATTGGTTATATGCAAAATAAAGCTCTAACAACATACTGTGCTAATATCTAAACGCGAAGTTTCTACACCAAAGGGTTAGTTCAGGACAGCACAAAACGTCCTCTGACCTACACATTTGTAGAGCGATTTTGAGCAAAAATCGACTTCTCCGAACTTAGAAAATTCGTATAAAATCAGCGACCGTACGGAAAATAACTCCGTATAGATATTAGCACTTTAGCAAGTCCAAATTACGTTTACAGCGAGTGGTAGCCGATTTGCTCTTTGCTCTTACACAGCGATCAAACTTTTGGTAGCAGAAAAATTTTCCTAACCTTTTCATTGTCCTATGTTTAACACATGTCGGGGTCACCTTTGGAGGGCTATTGTGAATGATAGGAAAAGTTTTGCAACAAACCCACTTGTCTTGTTTTGCGGACCCATGAGGACTACAAAATATGTGAAAATGAGAAAAATCGGAAATGGTCGAAAAATCGCGACCTCCCCCCCTTAAGGATTTTAGGCCAAAATTTTAAGTTTTCATAAATTTTCCAGCGTAGCCGAAATTTTTCTTTCTAAAGTCGTCTGTTTTGATACTAAAACTTGATTTCAGCTTAGTTATAGCATTTTTAGGCACAGGCTACGTACTTTTAACAATGTTTAGCAATTTAGGCCATTTTATTCCCCTTACACTATTGGTCTTCCCCTCCCCACCACAAGTGGGGGAGGTTCCCTCCACTTTTTTGGCCTACAGAAAACCCAGATATCTCCACAAATTTGGACAAGTGATCCGAAGGTAATATTGCAATACATCTTTTGAAATAAATACAACATTTTCAAAGAACGTTTGGAAGAACTAGTTTGTGCAGTCGCGAACGCATAAAAAGTAAAAATGAAGACTGTATCAGTTGTAAAAAATAAGCAAGAGCGTGTGCCATCTTCATCAGCGGTAAGATCACAAGATGGCATAATGGCTGATCTTATATAGCACAATGTGCAACATGTTCACTGTGCATTCATGTTAATAAAAGTAAAGAATTGTTAGAAGGTGTTATGCTTTCAATACGCAGTTGACATAATGTTGGCACAATCATACTGTATTGTCCTTAGTAGCAAGCAGTGGCCATAGGATAACATGGGGGGAATGGGGGGGTGCAGACCATACGTGTGCTTGGGGGGGGGTTTGTGGGGGGGGGGGTTTCACCCCCCCCCAGACCTGAGCTCACCCCCCCCAAGAGGGGTCCCTCACCCCCCCAGAATCCGGATTTTTTTCGGTAAAAACCGGAAAATCCCCGGTTTTTCGGCGGCCTTCGGCCGCCCGTCACGCCCCCCCCCCCCAGAACTTCCCCTCCTGCACATGTCTGGGCAGACCCCCCCTAACATCGTTAAAAATCTTCAATTGTTTACTAATTTTTGTTTTATCCAAATGTTTTTATTCATCCAAATTGTTAAAAATGAGAAATGTTTGCAAATTTTGGGGTAGACCCCCTTAAAATCTTGGAATTTTTCAGGTGGTAGACCCCCAGAACTGGACCCCGTGTTGATCTATGGCAGTGACCCAAAAGGCAGAGTAGTATTATAGTATATACTTCAGCAATAGCTTCTTCTGGAGTGCGATGCCCACTGCAGTATACTGTATGTGGTGTGAGACTATGTACAGGATAATGATCTAATAAATGAAGACATGCCGGCCCAAAATGTACTGACTGACCATAATCTGATCCAACACCACAAACCAGTAAACGAGACAAACTAAAACACAA
>JASAND010007792.1:0-112190 GCA_030248195.1 Trissonchulus latispiculum | reverse complement strand
ATCACGGTCAGTTCTGAGGAGACCTGAGCCTGAGCCCAGACCTCAGAGGAAGGGGGCACCACCACACCCACTGCCAGCATAGCCGCCAGAACTTGCCCATCTTTAGTAGACCAAGCTGAATGCAATTGATCCAGAGTAAGCAGGTCATAGTACAGGCCCACTATGTTCACAATATTTTGGGAGAGTATAATATCCCACGAATGAGCTTTCATAAAGTCAGTTCCTAACAGAATGTCCTTATAAAAATCGGGACTGGGAGCAAGATGGAAGTGCCACCCAAATTGGATTCCACCCACTTGAAAAGGGGCATAAACTTTACCTGTTAACCTCAAATAGTCATTTCGGGGAGTTTTTGCCCGAATTGGGTCAGGATATTGAACTACCAGCTCGGTCCCCGCCCAGTCATTCCAGTCCTCCGGAACTCAAGATAGAAATAGAGGCTCCAGTGTCAATAATCGCAACTAAGTTTGCCCCTCCACTTGAATAAGGATAGCAGGGGTGTTATCCTCCGCAGCCAAAACGGCATCTAGATCAATTTCACGGACCTGACCCGAATCAATTGCGACGAAAAATTTTGACCATAATACTGCTGACAATTTTCTTGGGCCTGTTGGGAGGAGTTGGGGACCAATGGACCCTGGGAGGACCCCACCTCTGAATGCAGAGAGGGGGGGTGACCTCCCCAGTGCCGCAAACCACAAAAGTAGTAGGTGCAGCTCCAGAAGGTGCACAGCCCGGACAGGTAGGTTCCTGGGGGGGGGGGTGACCTCCCCAGTACCGCAAACCACAGAAGTAGTAGGTGCAGCTCCAGAAGGTGCAGAGCCCGGACAGGTAGGTTCCTGGGGGGGGGTGCCCCCTACTAACAGATTCCGACAAGGTTGGGTCCCCCCGCACAGGAGAGGCCCCCTGACACCATGAATCCGACGGCTCGTACTCAGTGGTCCAAACTTGATCCGGATCAAACTTGTCTGGCCACAGCGTCAGAAACAAATCTGTCATTTCAAACACCTGTTCTTTAAGTGCCACGTAATATTGGTCCATTAAACAATTCGTTTTGGAATGAATGGACTAAAGAAGGAAAAAATTAGGGTGCGTCCACTGGAAAAGCTGGACCACCCGATCTGTTGCCTCATCCTCCTTTGAAACAAAATTAGCACCCAGGACATGTTCTGGGCCGCCCAATTTAGCAAAATCAGGTTCTATTTGGATCATATGGATTGACAGCTGAGAAACCATTTCAGAAACCAGTTGAGCCGTCGGATTTCCAGTGGCGCGAGGGGCTGGCCTTCGAACCACCTGTCTGGAACCACCCCCTATAGGACCATGAGAAACTCTGACAAAATTTGGATAAGAGGGAGGAGGTCGAACAGGTGCCGCAGCCACTGGTTGAGAATTTTGTACCGGTGCCCGCGCGACAGGGCGCCCGCCCGCAGGAGCCGCCGGAAACGCTGAAACCAGTGATATCTGCTCACAGTCTCACAAATTACAAAATCGAAACAATAGTTCAGATATTTTCACATTACTTTCAAATACAAAGTACAATAAATTTGTAGCGCCAGTGAACTTATAAAACAATTCAAAATTCACAAAATCATTTGCCGAACGGGTGAACCCAAATTAAGCCAAAATCCTATGTCGCGAAATCCCCAACCGTTGTCCAACTCAACCCGATTCCAACTGATCACTCAAGCGTGAGCCAATTTGACGATTCAGCTAAAGTACCGGAGAATTTAGACAGAAGTCACGAAAACATTGAGCGTTTGTCAACCTGAATAATTTCCAAATAAATCTATAATTTAGATGTATGTGCTAACTTCACACAATTTCCATCTTGAGTGCACGCTATCTTCGCACAGTCATCAATCCAGTCAGTAAGAAACTAGGGACCTTTACGGTTCCAGGATTGATCATATTTTTCGAACTCGCGATTTTGATGGTTGAAATATAGTGATTTTGAACTTTGTAAATGACTTAAGGCCTTTTCGTACGCGAGTTACAAGTCTAGAGTTGAAAATGTTTTACTTGTTTAACCTTACAGGCTAGTTAAATTGAATTGTTTAACTGTTTATACCTGTTTAGGAAAAGGATTCGGTTAATGTTGACTCTTTTAACTCATGTAACTTGTTGAGCGAAAAGGCCCATGGGTACAGTATCAAACTTCTTGGTTTGCTCGTCATAAAAAAAGAAATTTTTTGACTTTTATTCAGGAAGGCGATCTTAAGAATCTGGCGCTACTGAATTAGCAACTAAAGACATGAAGACGGAGTACAGTAGCTAAGGGATGCGTTATCAACTTTTGTCTTTAAGAAAATACCACTTAAGATGTCCCTTTTTGCTTTCCAAATGAGTTGAGACAAGTCTTTTTTGATTTCAAGCCATTTTGATTCGGTGCTTCAATTGTGTTTACTTTTACCATATAGTCGTTTAAAAGCAGCTCACCAGACTCTAGATGGCTATGACACAGATGAAATTAGTGTAAGAAGATAAGGTGGTCTTTGATCAAACGTTATTTTCGTCTTTTATAAAGGTTTTAAAGGTTTTATAATGGAATCCGTATTTGATTTCCAAGGTCGCCTTTCGTTATATCAAAATCAAATCTAATATGACTTCACTAAACCTATTTGCGCAACGCAGTTTCATGTATAAAGCTAAACTTCTTTTGAGTTTTGCTTTGTCTGATGAGTTAATCATTAGAGTATTCAGTTTAAATTTAGTGCTCTCAAGCAAGATATTATAATAGGAAAAGTAAGACTTTCTAATGTAGTATAGCTATTCGCTTATTTCTATTTAAAGAAAAGAAGGAAAGAAAGAAAGAAAGAAAGAAAGAAAGAAAGAAAGAAAGAAAGAAAGAAAGAAAGAAGAAAAGAAAAAGAAAGAAAAGAAAGAAAGTGGAAGAAAATGAAAGAGAGGCCCTAAGAATTTCACTAATTTTTTCAAACCACCACTTTCAAACATTGTCATCAGAGATGAAACCAGGTCACCGGGTCACTGGGCCAGTTCGTAGTGGACCGGGTCAACGGGTCAG
Source organism: Trissonchulus latispiculum (assembly GCA_030248195.1). Classification (NCBI taxonomy): domain Eukaryota; kingdom Metazoa; phylum Nematoda; class Enoplea; order Enoplida; family Ironidae; genus Trissonchulus; species Trissonchulus latispiculum. The sequence goes on along the minus strand of JASAND010007792.1, from coordinate 109,165 downwards.
AGGCTCTGACCCGGTCTGGACCTGGTCCTTATAAATTTTTCAAGTTTTCTGCCTGTAAACATACTCAGATTTTTCTCCTGTTTTTTCTCCAAAGATTTGATATCCAACACTTCAACTTTTATTCAACACAAACTGCAAAGACTTTATTCAACCAGCTCTCAAGAATGCTTCTGACAATTAGAAGCGTGAGCGTCCCGTCCCTATTATAGAACTCTTAGATTTTTTATGACTGTAAAGCAATTATTGCCTAAACTTCAGTTATAAAAGTTTTGTCGACCGCTGGAACAGCGATAGACATAAAGCAGTCTTTCTGAGTGACCCTGTCTTGCCGTTTCTGACGCAGGAAGCCATTTTGCTGTAACAAGTTTACTGGCAAAATTTTTCGTTAAAATTGATAATAACAATATTTTTGTGAAGCCTGCCTTCCAACCAGCTAAGCTTTTCATCACAGAGACACAACAAAATGCCAGACCAAAATTAACACAACGGTTAACTCCAACTTCACTTAGCCACAAGAAAACCGAATACGAAAAGTCAGAAGCAAGACAGTCCCGGGGGTAGAACTAATATAAAACTTAGAAGAATAAAATGAAATACAAAAATCAACGTTAAAATATTTTTCATCAAAGTCTTATTCACACGCCGGGAGGACATGGATGGACGTCCCGTCCATTTCACCATAAGCGCTAGTTGAACTGTTCCGGTGGGAGTTGCATGAGCTGACGATTGTCCTCGGCGGTTCCCTAGGGGAGGGGACAGCGTTCCATTCTCCAACATAAGAACAGGAATGTACATAGCTTGTTGGTTTGACCCCACTGACATTGACATGGTTGCTGTGGGTGCCCCACTAGCAACGGAGATAGGAGTTGTGGGAGCAGCCTGAAACGAATAGAATTGATGGTAAGCACACACAGTAGGTCCAGCACAATTTGCTTGAACCAAACGAGGTGGTCGCACCGGTTGTGTCAGTTGCGTGGACTCTGGCAGAAGTGGCCGGCGCATGCGCGGTTCATACGCAAGTGCTCTCGGACCTTAGTGCAGAGACACATTACGGCGATGGATAAACAGGCGTGCTACTTGGACAAACGAAAGGAGCTGCTGTACGTGCTACAGTACTGTGCTGCGGCTGCTGAACTGCTTAAATTAAGTGATTGAGTGCTAAGATGTGACTGTATTGTGCACAAGTTCTGTGCTGCAGTTGTATTTTCGTTCTGTACTGTGCATACAATAGATGCTGCAGTACCGTGTTGTGCGACGGTACAAAGTGGTTGCACTACAGTACTAGCTTCAACATTGGTAACAGAAGTAGAGCTTAGAGTTAATGAGCTGTGCTCAGTAACTGAGCTGCAGCAGACATGCTGGAGGTTGTGTTGGGCTGTGCCGTGCTCGTTGACTGAGCTGAAGCAGGTATGCTTTTTTCTTTGTCCGATTCCACTACAACTCTGCGACTAGCTGTATAGTCTGTGGAAGTGTTCTGTTCAGTAACTCGAAGTTGACCTAGGGATTGGCTCAACTTTTCAATATTATTAGACATAACTTGTTCCTTACCGGCAGAAGCTTGAGCTTGAACTTTACCAGACTGCTCCTGTTGCATTCTCGCCCGCTGGCAGCTGAGAAAGCATGGTGATCCCTGAGCCATTTGGTTCATTTGATACGCAGCCTTCGAGATCTTCCGCTGGCAAGACTCGAGTTGTGGCACTGATTTACTCCAAATCTTCAGAAGGAGTGCAGTACAACGGGGCGACAGATGAAAGTCGTCATCATATAGGTCGCGTCTGAGGTTCAAATTTCGATAATGCGTACCTTCTGTACCGATGGGTTCAAGAAGGCGGCGTCCTCGATGCCGATCATCCAAAATCCAGCCTTCTCACACTCAGAACACAAGAAGTAATCCAGATCAGCCTGCTTCGTAGCAGCTATGGCATACTTATCCTATAGAATGACTGGAGAGACATAGACTTTCTGGGCGACGCGCCCAAGTTTTTGACGGAGGATTTTAAAGCCTGTCTCCCACTCCGCAGGTGAATCCAAGATGTGCAGCGTCGCCAGATTCACAATGATGAAATCGTAGTCGCCAGGATCAATGCGACGCTCCCAGATGATGGTGATCAGAGGACTTTCCACCCCCGTGAGCGGCAACCTCTCCGCACTCCAAACTCTCCAGATATTTCATGAGAGAGTTGGAAAGGATAAGGCCAGTACGCGCGGGGTGGTAGATGATGATGCGATGACACAGATCGGGCAAGCTGTAGAGAGAAAGGATGGATTGACCATTCTTAACATGGTGGAAGAACAGCTGAACGGGAGAACCATACCGATTCTGACCAAGAAAGGTCTGCGGATCACGATGAAGGGTTTTGCTGACTGTACCACCGGTTTGCCAAAACGGATCGCGACCACAGGCCACAAAGATCACGTCGAGCTCGTGGTTATCGACGACCCTACGAACTACGGATGACGTGGCATGCAGATGATGCATGATGAGAAGCTGAACCTGATCACGAGCAAGTGCCCATCCTGGAAAATGGACGTGGACCTGGACATAACTTGATCTAGGAAAGACTTTCAGCAATAATCTTTTATATACATATGATTATATTGCGGGAACTAGACCTTTCTAGTGATATAAATATTTTAAAGTTTGGTTAAGGCAATCTCTCCAAATCCGGCAACACGTAAGGTACATGAGGAAGTGATGAAAGGATGTCTTGTTGTGGGATTTGTAACAGTTTGCCGAGGTCAAACTACATAATTCTGATCTAGTTCTCCGCAACAAAATTATATACCAATTATGGCGGTAGGACTTTATTCGCTGAAGTTATAGTACTATTTAATTTGTAGTTTTTTGAAATAATGTCAGCTTAGCATGTTTACACACTGAGAAGCTCCTCCTCGAGATTGTGGTCTTAATGTTTCGAGCATATTGCAATGCAAGCTCAATACACATTATGAAGCGCTGTGACTTACTCTTCCCCATTATATACTCTTGGTGCTATCAAGTCAAGTTCAAGAAAACTTTGACGACCAGAAACAGAAATGGCAGCTCTCATAAGAACGTAGCTTTTCGATTCCAAGGTTTCAAGTTTCTTCAGATTCGATTCTGTCCCCAGAGACCCACTTACGACGGACAACGTGTTCTGTCTTTGTCGTGCCAATCTATAGGTGGTTGAGCGTTAGCCATCAGCAAAACTTGCTTTGCCAGAGATTTCATTTCATTTTGCCAGAGACTACATAAGATTGCAGTTGATAACAAAAAGAATAGATTATCCGCTGTAAGGTAGGGCAAGCTTAATCTATCTACTTTTCATTCTATCCCTATCTAAGCTTAGAAACCTTTTTAGTTTATTAATGTTTCAGCATATTCAGGAAGTCTTTATTTCTCCCCTTTTATAAAGTAAACTACAAAATGGTTGCAGAGTTGCACGAGCGTGTATAAACTTTCCAATACTACTGTTTCAAATCTTACTTTACTGCTACATTTTAGAAAAGACTACTCATTCAGTACTCACGACGAACGCATTTTTCCAAACTCGGACGAATACACTTTTTAAGAATGTTTTTGGTGGTGCTTGTCTGGTGATCCTCCTATTAATTTCAAGAGACTCAATTATGACAATTAGTAGATCAGGATTCTTGGAAATTTTTCTTGACATGTAGCCGACTCTAGCTCAGTTGATTTCAACCCATTTGTGATAAGCTCAGGAGAATAAAGATTTTGTGACAAAAAGTTTAGCTTTCGTTTTTCTTCTATCCTATTACAATTGCTAGCCATTCCTTGCTCAATTCTGGGACAGTTCCTAAAAAGCAATATTGTATTATTTCATACAATAATTTTACATAGAGCAAAAACGAGCTTGTTATGAATAAATTCGGATTTCAGATAGCTTAATAGGCATAGCATTTTCAGATTTCGAATATCTGTAGGTTTTGTAACCGTATACTGTAGCAGGATAATTGCCAAATATTTGTTATCATGAGATTTAGTACTTTTGAAAGTTTTAGTTCCGAAATATTAGTAAAGGTTAACATCAGTTTTTTGCAAACGTTGCTAGCTGTGTCAATCCTACTTGGAACATGTGAAGTTGGACATCAATATTGAACCAGCAGGCAACAGATGTGAAGAAATTTGGAACGCTTCATGAATTTGTGTGTCCTTATAGCGCAGCGGTCATCGTCATGCTAATCTTCTATGTAGTACTATATATCACTCCAATATTAATGTATGTTCCCTTTCTTGATTCGTCACTGCAGAAAATAATTCACTAATATGCAGTTAACGACTAAAATATCTTAGTTCGTTGATCCTTCACACATTTTATTCTGCTAGGACTTCCGCATATATAGAAATGAAAAAACAAATACAAAAACAACTGAGATCACAATAACTACATTAAAAGCACCAAACATCATCCTTTCTTTGCAATTTTTGTAGATTGGGATTTGTGGGATATCAGAGATTAACTTTGCATTTACAGGAAAGGTGACGATGCAAGGTGATATACCGTTCGTCCACCTGTTCAAATTCACTGAAACCCATGTAACGATACTCCCGAACCTGAAACTGACTCATACCCATAGAAATAATGAATTAAGTAAATTTTAGGATGTCCAGTGAAGCAGCAAAAAAGCGTACAAATAAAGTTCAAAAACCTTTTCAGCTACGTTTCTAGTCATATCTATCTAAACTGATTTCATTAAAGATTAAACTTCTTCACTTACACTTACACTTACAATTAACCATTAAATAAAGGAAAATGCTACGAGGCAAATGAAAATTTCTTCAAAGTGTAAAATTGGTTTTCACTCTTACCTTATTATTCACCATTGACTTATTTACTGTCAATTATTCTTTATTCTGCATAAATTATGGAAGTGGTAATTTTGCCCAATAATAAGTACCTTAACGCAGACTGGCTCCGTTTTTTCTGGCATACAGTCTATGGATTTATCGCAACAATCGCCAATACATCTCGGAAGTGTCACACATTCCGGGAAAATGTATCGGTCCGGAGAAATTTCCTCGTTCACCTGAACACACCTGTCCGCTATGTAGCAGCTGTCCGGTGCCTGATTTGGTTCGTCAATTCGATGACGGCAGGGCTCTATAGCAAAAGAATTCCATTGTAAATTACACTAATTAAAGCGATATAGATAAACCAATAAATAAATTTGCTGTGAAGCTTAGGTTTCTATTTTACTGTCCATTTATCAGTGTCTTGAACTATCGAAATTTGATTGGCTTTGTCCTGCAAGCAGGGGACGGAGCCTGAACAGGTCCCCATTTAGTGATGAAGTGAAGAGGTATCCAACAGCAAATCAGATTAGAGAGATCCCCTCCTGGTTTGGAGGGGTAGGGGTAGAGCATGGGATTACGGTCGTTTCAGTTTATTTCCAAAATGAGTCTCCGTTTGGGACGGGGGTCGCTGAAAAGGGCCCCCGTTTGGGAGGGAGTCGCCAACAGCCAATCAGATTCAGGCAAACTTAGCCTGACTTGGCAACGCCAGCCCCCCCCCCTCCCCACCCGAAAAGGGGACCCTTTGTGGATACCCTTCATCAAACGGGGACCTCTTTTGGCCGCCACCACCAGCAAAAGGGGGAACATTCGCATATTGTGGTCGAAGCCCTGTTACAACAATGCAATGAAGAAGAGTCCTCTGGTGGCTTACTTTTCATTATATATGTACAGAAGAATTATGCACTCTTGTTAAAAGGGAAAGTTATCCCTAGAGCAAACTCGTACCTATAGAAGGTTAGCTTTAGGTGTTAGGTTAAGTCCAGATGCTTGTCTCTGGACCTACAGCCCGAAGCCAGGAGTGACAACTCCGATTGGTAATGGGAATATTGCTACTTTACCTGGTTGATAAACAGTAATCAAACCTTGAATGTTCAATCCCAGAAATGGGCGGTTGTGAATTTGTACACTGAATCTGTCCAAGAAATCTCCATGGTTGCGAATTTCCTTAAGTTGCCGTCTCAGTTCTGCAGGGATCACATTCTAGAAAGAAATTCATTCCTACTTATAACATTAGTAATACATCGTAAACATAAATAAAAAGAAATATTATGTACACTTAATATGTAATAAACAAACTTTTTTAATTAAATAAATCACATAGTTCTAAAATTTGCAAATTTACCTGTTGACTGTCAATTTTGGCTAAAGAAATTAGGAAAGCTGCACAGCCAATATAAGATCGAATAATGAAATTTGAAGGAACCATTGCTGATTCAACTGAAACTGTAAAACTGAGTCAAATTTCAAACATCAAAACACCAGTATTAAGGAATGACGTTAATCAGAGTTCGCCAATGTTATGCAATAAAAATTCTGAAATATTTCTTATAGATTTGTAAAGCCGCAAATTCTGTAAACCTTGGCTTAAATCACCGGTTTTGTTTACACTATATCTTTTAAACAAACAATTGCAGGCTGTGAAGGTTTTGTCGTGGGAGGCAAGAGGTTTTTACTTCTAGTTTTTTACTGAAGTAGACTTTTTGCATAGCAATTAAGACCACGCGTTTATCTCAAAAAATATTGAGTTTTTCCTCAAGAAATCTGTGGGATCAAAGGGAGTCCGACAAAACCTTCAGTAGCAATGAAATAAAAGCGATTTTTTAATTTTAAAATTTTTTACTTCTCTAGTGGAATATTACTCCTTCGTCATCACAAATTAAACAGTGACAAATTCATTTCACTGGTAGTTCACAGCTAAATGGGAACAGACTGAATTAAAATCCCAAAATTCCAACAGTCAAACAAGGAGTTATGCTAAAACTGTTTAATTTAGCTACTAGTTTTGTTGACCGACCGAGTAGAAAACGGACCTCGAAAGCACTAGGGCCGGCTGGCCGTTTTCAGGCCGGTGAACGGTCGACTAGCTGGACAAACCTATATTTCAGCGGTTTACTAAAGTCTGACCACAAAATCTTGGAACCGAACTGTGAGCGCCTGTCCTGAGTTAACCTTTGAAGTTAGTCTATATAAAGTATATATTATTTTTAGAAACCACAGGAGGAGGAGAATCCGGTAAAACCATCATGTCCGGTGTATATCTGGTAACCAGATACCAAATCGATAAAAACGCTTCAGATTCGGTAAGAGAATGCTAATTAATTCATGCTCTAGTATATTGGTCCTTGGCCCAAGACATTTCCGAAAATCCGGTCACATCCGGTCCATGTCCGGTAACCGTATGTCTAGGTCACAAAAACTGTACCGCAAGATGGGTAGGTCGTGCAGTTTCGCTGATTGAATGTTTGGATTCCTAGGAATAGTCTGGATAGGAAATTTTTGCCCGATTTGGACCAGAACTGCGTGATCTATGACCATATCCGGTTCGAAAAAACGGAAAAATCGGTTTTTCCTGTCTGGCGCTCGGAATCGCGGATAAAAAATGTTCGTTTTTGGCACAATGAATATATGGGAGGCTACTTTCATTTTACCGGTGTAATCGAATAATCGGTCGATTTCCGGTTCTGAGCTTTGAAATTTGAAATTTCAGGGGCTATTATCTCAGTATCCGGTTGATCCGGAAGTCAAATTATTTCATTAAAATGATAAATTACTTCATATCTGCTGTAATTTTTGAATGATACCGTTTTGAAAATGGTTCAAAAGTAAGCTATATTGCGTGCGACAAAGCTAAGCGTATGGTAACATCAAATCTCATATCCGGTTTAACAATTAGACAAAACAAGCAAAATCAGCACGTCTTTAAAACGCTATCATTCAAACATTACAGCAGTTATGAAGTAATTTGAGGTTGATGCTTGTTAGGGATAGATAAAATATCATTTTAATGAACTAATTTGACTTCCGGACCAACCGGATACTGAGATAATAGCCCCTGAAAATTCAAATTTCAAAGCGCAGAACCGGAAATCGACCGGATATTCGATTACTTTGACAACGGTAAAATGAAGGTAGCCTCCCATATATTCATTGTGCCAAAAACGAACATTTTTTATCCGCGATTCCGAGCGCCAGACCGGAAAACCCGATTTTTCCGTTTTTTTCCGAACCGGATATGGTCATAGATCACGCAGTTTTGGACCAAATCGGGCAAAAACTTCCTATCTAGGCTAATTTCGACCCGAGGAATCCAAACATTCAATCAGCGAAACTGTACGACTTAGGTATCAATCTTGCTGTACAGTTTTTGTGTGTGACCCAGACATCCGGTTACCGGATATGGACCGGATGTGACCGGATTTCGTAAATGTCTTGTGCCAAAGACCAATATGCTAGAGCATGAATTAATTAGCATTCTTTTTCCGAATCTGAAGCATTTTTATCGATTTGGCATCCGGTGGATACATTTTTAAATGCTGATTATTTGTTTGTCGTAGTACCACCAGCCGGCCATTTAACACCGTCAATCGGTCATATAGTTACAGTCTTTTTATTAAAGCTATATTTTGTCACCACATTTCTCAAGCAGAAAATGATTAAAATCAATTTCGACTTATATATTTATATATTTTCTCCACTTATGAAGTAACTCTGTGGTCGCAAGCCAACATCGTACATTAAGGGGGGACGAGTATATTAAACGTAGGGCCGCTGATTTTATACGAATTTTCAAAGTCTGGGGAGGTAGATTTTTGCTCAAACCGTTTGGTGTAGAAACTTCGATATTAGATAGTAGCACAGTATATTGCTAGAGCTTTATTTTGAATATAATCAATCCACATCAGGACTTTTCAGTAAGTCACCGTTTGGTAGCAGAAATTCCATTTTCCTCAAAAATCGTCAGTTTTCGAATATTTAAATTTTTGCTGCTTTATAAGTCGGCCAAATTTCTCAATAGAATTATTTTTATTATTATTTTTATTATAAAAAATCGTTGAGCAAAAATCGTTATTTTCTTCGAAATTTTGATAGACTCCCAAAATAATCCAATTTTAAGGGGGTGGGTCGCCGGGTACCAAATTTTATAGTCACCGATTTCGCTTATTTTCAAGTATAATATACTATCATATATATGTGCTCAAAAACAAGACAAATTTTTAGAGTCCAGGGTCAACCAAGCTTAGAGATCCAATTCAAATCCCTACAGTTTAGTATTTATGCCAGTGTGCCTCGCTGAGGGCCTCGAAGTCGCGTACATATGGCAAAAGACTACGGCATGACAAATACACCAATTTAAACCCTTTACCTGTAGATACCTACTGCATAAATTACAGTGGCAGGCCAAGCAACCAGCGGGACATGGCGTTTGGACTATTTGGTAAAGCTCATTTCGACTGTCATTTGCTTTAAACTTTAAGTCGCTCTAACTTTCTCATCCAATTTTGTATACGCAAGAAGATGCTTGGTGGCGGTGCAAGAAGATAAAATGTTCAGCACATCAAGAGCTTCAATTTAATGAAAAAATTTGGCTGTATTTGGAAAAAGTGAATATTTGACATTTTTTGCCCATAGGTGTCCGCCATTCTGTCGTAATATGTAGCCAGCGCACAACACAGGCTATTCGCATGAAAGTTTACATACACGTTGGCTTTATGCCTGTAAGGTTTTTTGTATAGGGAGTGCTTATCCTGTTTCGCAATGAACAAAATTACCTACCCTTCACCAAAAAAGTTTAGCAGAATCAGCAGAAATCACTTTTAGATTCTTTTAATAAAGGTTAAACCCTACAGGAACAGGATAAAATATTAACGGGTTAGCATACTAATTATTAACATTAGAATTATTAGCATTTGTGCAGTATGAACATAACAAAAAGTCACATGTTTGAAAACATGCAGTGATAGGTATATTATAATTCAGCAGATACGTTGCAGCTTATACAGAACCCTAGAATTTGTTAAACGCAGCTGGCAAAACATCTGCGGTGGGGACATCCCTTTGACAAAATCTCTGCAAATAGAAACGTCAATTCATCAAATTACAATATTATAGTTCTTTCTTACGGCGAATGTCGTAGTATAAATTTTGGTCCTTAATTCTTGTATATTACTTGTTATAAATTGTAGTTTTAGTCTTAGCCTCTACGTGTTTTAATTTTTTACTAGATCAGTGCTAATGCTAGCTAGCTAGCTAGCACCTCCCTCACAAATTATAAGATTTTACAAAATATTAACACTTTTGTTTTGAAGAATGCCAGACAAGCTATTTCTGATGGTGTCTCTCATGCAGCCTTCTCGCCCTCTCAAAACTTCGTTCACCAGAACGTTTTTCCTAAAATTGCCTCAGGCATGAACTCAGACCTTCTGCTTTTGCGGACTTGAGAAACGACAAGCAGGCATTTTGTCCCCATTTACGCTCAATTATACAGGGAGCTGTGAGACCCTAGCACAACGCTTATGGCTTCAGACATAGACCAGACTTAGGACAAACCCGTTGCCGACAACTTTTTTTCCAAATTCCCCCAAAATCCAAACCCTGCACCATCTGTTTTGAGATATAATTAATGTTGCTTCAGAAGAATCTGGATGGAATGTTATGCCAGTGTTCTATAAAAGAAAAAGCATTCTATTCGAAAATTTCAGTGATTGTCAAACACTAGTTCTGCTACCATAGAGAGCTTTTAGGTCCGCTTTAAGAAATCAGAAAATAGTTTGAAACATTCATTATTTATTAGGACAATTCTAAATTTTTTATTTTTCCGGTGTTGTCATTTTTATCAACAACAGGACTAGGGACTAGGAACAGGACTGTTAGGGGAGTGCTTTTCCAACTTAGTTTTTTAGCTTTTCTTTTTCACGGCATTTTTAATTTATTCAGCTAAGTGCCAAGTCTTGCCGGAAGTAGCAATTTCCGACCAAACATATGATACAATATGGCCCAAAAGGTTTAGCACGTTTTAGAGCTAATTTTTCGCCGTTCCCTCTCATATGACATGGCATATCAAGAGTTTATAATACCAAGAGTGGGAAGCTTGGCCCTTCCTAATGGGAATGGCCTGCGAGATGCTCGGCACATTAAGGCCGAAATCTCGGGGGAGGGTATCCAGATGGTCTGATGAGGATTGCGGTAGCTGAGGCTTTTCAGTTCGACTGCATATAAATAAACACACGCTTAACAACGATAAGCGGGACCCCCCGATATCTCGGGGGGGGGTCCGCTTATATACATAAATTTGCATAAGGTAGGCGATTAGCCAATCAGATGCGTTTTAGTTCAAACGCATATAAACACATGCTAAGTGATGCCCCCCCCGAGATTTCGGCCTTAATGTGCCGAGCATCTCGCAGGCCATTTCCATTAGGAAGGGCCAAGCTTCTCACTCTTGGTATTATAAACTCTTGGTCATATCCAATCGAAACAACACTAGCATATTTTCCTATCTCTTATTTTTTATCGAGGTACTCAGCATTGTTCAGGCACTCATTGAGGCCTATGGAATGCTGCCCTCCGCGGTCCGTTCAAAAAGGACAAGAGATGGAGGGGCGAAGGTCAATGATAGAAAACTTGACTCCCAAGCAGTTCTGACGCACGGTTATTTCAGTCGCTGTTGTGCCTGCCAACAGAAGTCGCCCCCCCCAGATCAATCTCTTATTTTGAATTTTTGTCACGATTTGATGAAACTGGTTAAAGGGTGTTACATTAATTCATAATTTTTTCAGCACAAAGGAAAGAGGAACACCACATTAGCACAGATTTCAGGTTCACATGAGCATATTTTTCAAAAAACAAATAAAAACACCAAACATCTAATTTGCAGATTTTTTCTCAATCCGATTTGGACAGCTGGAATCCCTTTGAAAGTTTTATTGGGTTATTCACGTTTTACTCTATTTCTATCTGAAACGATTTTGTATCAAAAACCACCTGAATTGAATGAATATTTCATCAGTCGCACGCGCAAAGTGGAAGGTCAAATCTGGAAACCTTTAATTCCTGCTTAAAGATGAGCTTAAAACTTCAGTCGGACTGAGCTTTAATGGAAGTCTGCTGAACTCCCCTTTATGAAAGCTGGGAAATAAGCTTAAAATGTTTCTAAGATTTTTCTGGTTACTGATCATAAACTGGTTAAAAGTACTTTTTAATTTTAAGAAAATCACAATTTTTCTTCCGTATGGATAAGTCTAGACCGGGTTCTATCGGGTATTACTTCCTTTCGACTTTGTTTATATTTACTTATTAGCAGAGCTGTGGACTAGACTTTGATGACGTGATTTTAGAGAAATGTCAATCGCTTTCGTAGGTAGACTTAGATATTTCGTAAGAATAAGAGTTCATAAAATTGGGATTCGCTTCAGCGAAATTTGATCTCCATTCAAGTATCTTGTAAGCCTTTAAACTTTGTTTAGAGTCTTCAATCAAAACCAGCAAACTAGCTGTTTCGGCTAATTCGGCTCCGATAGTCGTTTGACCTGAAGGAAGCTTAGATCTGTCTGAGCTGAAGGAAGCTTTGTCAGCACTTGCAATGAAAGTCGCCCTAATTTGAGTCAAAGCCGCGCTCCAATAAAAAATACCGGTAATATTACATTAAGCTGCTTTTCTCCGTTTCAGGAAGATGAAGAATTGTGAATTTTAACCCGCATAAATCGACATAATGAATGCTATTTATTGCTATTTACTGAGTCCATAATTTCCCGCCAATCAAAGTAAATATCAAGTCTAGCTGATTGACTTATATCAGACATGCTGACGCTATTGATTATCTTATTGATAGTTAAGTATCGACTGGTTGGCGGCGTACTTTATGATGAGAAAACGGACCCCCCACGTCAATTCCAGATGCAACCAAACTGTGGTGATTCCGACGACACGCTAGCCAGGGAGGTACTGAGAGATCTTATGCAATACTATGACAAACAGGTGGTCCCAAGTGCCCGGGGCGTTGACGTAATCATTGATCTGATAGTTCAAGATATCACGCATATCTCTGAGATCTCTCAGAGCTTCTCCGCCGACGTTCTGTTCAGTCAGATCTGGCACGATCCCGGGCTGAGATTTGAGCATCGAACAGACTGTATGGAAAATTTAACATTGAGCTTTCGAATGGTAGAATCCATATGGATTCCGAATGTGGGATTTGTGAACAGTAAAGCGTCCCTGGTACACGATTCTCCAACACCGAACATATTCCTCCTGATCTTTCCGAACGGAACGGTCTGGTTGAACTACAGGTATGGCGTGTAGTTATAGTTGCATGTAAAATTAACAAATGTTTCACGTTTGTCACTTTATATATTAGGACTGTTTAGTGTTTACTGTTTTTTGGAGCGCACATTAATTACATCGGCAACTGTATACCACTCATATTTAGTGGGCGTATGTCGAGTCTTGGAGGACTGTAGAAGTTAAAATATTGCAATTACCTGTATAAATAAGATAATAAGCTATGGAATAACTAAGAGGATTCTTTTTAGGACTCCATGTTTCAAGAACGACACGTTTGCACACTAGCCAGACCCTAAGTACGATTTCATCTGATTGTGCTATGTCTATTGCCTAATCATTTAACAGTTATCCACTAATAAGGTTTTCATGTTTATTTGCACAGTCATTCTATTGTTGCAACTTCTAGAGTTCGTGTGGAAGCTCCTTGCGCCATGGATCTGTCGCCGTTTCCAATGGACTATCAACGTTGCTATCTGGTCTTTGAAAGTTACTCTTTTAACATGGGAAAAGTTAGACTTCATTGGAAGCCTGAAAGTCCCATTATATTTGCTCATGAAGAAAAAGCGCGGCTGTTTGACTTTGAATTCTACTCCTACGTGTTTCAGAAGAATACCTACACCTATGCCGCAGGTAGATAACATTTTTCAATAAATTACTTATTCCTTGTGATAAACAACAATTATCAAATCCATTACGAAAAACAGATATTTTCGTACCGAAACCGGAATCGGAGTAGGTAATCAGATTGAACTTTGGATGTCCAGTTTGGAGTTAATTCTCTCTCTCATTTGAATTTTATGTTCTCCTTTTTTCTTTGTACCTCTCTTATTTGTCTTAATCTATATAAATATATTAAAATATTAATTATTTATTGTTTAATTTATATTCAGCAGTTTACAGATTTGACCTGATTGTTTCTCAAGCAAATTGAGCAATTCTGCAGTCCTATTTAGAATGTCGTTTGGTATCTATGGTAATATACAAAAATAAAATGTTAATGTATGAACCTTTTGTTACAGGGATGTGGGATCAACTGACAGTTCACTTCTGCTTCAAACGACGCGTGGGCTTTTACATACTACAAATCTACATGCCTACGCTGGCAAGTGTTCTCATATCTTGGATAGCCTTTTGGCTAGATCACAGAGCACTGCCTGCTCGGATTACCTTAGGTAACAACTGCTTATAGAAAAACAAAACATGCTTCTATATGACTTATTTTTAATTTATATTTTTCTTGATTGCCATATTCTTGAAACTTCGTGAATAGTATATACAATATTTTAGGTGTAAGCAGTCTAATGACCATGATTTTCCAATACGGAAACGTGGCAAGAAGTTTGCCAAAGGTCAGCTACGTCAAGGCAATGGATGTATGGGTGTTCAGTTGCATGGGTTTCATCTTTTTCACTGTGGTAGAGTTGCCTTTGGTCAATTTCGTGGAACGCGGAACCGCTGACAATAAAAGAAGACCGAACCGAGAAGGATCAATCTATCGTCGAAAGTCGTCCATATTTGCCAACGAATTCGCGGGCTACTACGACTGTAATGAACCCAGTCGGCCTTTGAAGGAACCGGCCCAAAATAATGGCTCAGTACTCCCTGTCCAGGAAACTTCGCTTAGCGTTCCAAATCACACCGGGACCACGCACTCCAACATTTGTCCCGCCTGCGATGATCCGCTCACCAAGATTCTGCCGTCTCCAACTCAAAATCAGTGGCACGGTATCAGCCTTCTGAACTATGCAGACACCAGCAACGATTGCTCCCTGCGTTCACGCCTTACCCTCAGATCAAGCGGCGCTGGTGCGCGGCCCAAGGGAACTCCCCTGACTCAAACCAACCGAACGAAACCGGTCAATCTGTGGTGTCGAATTTTCTGCTGTTTGTGTACCACTGAATGGACTGCCAGAAAACTAGACCGCATTTGCCGCTTCGTTTTCCCCTGCTCTTTCATCATCTTCAACATCTGCTACTGGAACTACTACACTCAGCTGAGCGCTAAACAGATTGAGAAACTGTTTGCCGATATTAATTTGCCTCCACAATGAAAACTAATTGAAAGTTCCAATTGGTGTAAAGAAATTCGTGCCACTCCTTAGATGCTCAACTGAAGATTCCGAATTCACAGCAATTTATAGACACCACATCTTAAAATGTCCTTTTATCTTCTGATAGGCACCGCTTCTAATCAGGGTTTTTTTGCGTCCAGATGTGCGTCTGGACGCAAAGTTTCTTATCTGGACGCAATGAAATTTTAGCGGGACGCAAGCTAGACGCAACATTATTTCGGGAGAAAATTCACTTTTGTAAGAGTAAAAACTTTAAATGTTTCCAGTACCAATTTTTCCGTTTTTTCCAAAAATTTCTTCGGGTCCTGGGGGCTCCGCCCTCAGACCCCCGGTGTTTCCCACTTTGTCATGGAATGCCAAGGTGCAAGGTCATGTCTCAATGTCACTCAATGTTATTTGTTAAGTTGTTGTCCACCTGCATCCATATATATCAGATTTTTTCGAACTCATGAATTTCACGTCAATAAATACATAGAGATTACTACGTGCATTTATATACATTTATATATATTTATACATTTATATTGTTCTCATTCAACAGGTCAGGCAGGATCAAGATTAGTACTAAAGTAAAACCCCGAAATTAACAAAATTTGTACCTGTAGCAGAAGCAGAATATCCAAATTTTTTGGTTCTTCTAAAAAAACGTTTTTCGCAAAAATACACAAATGGCAACTTAAAATAATGCAAGATTACCATGTTTCTGAAATTTTCAAATACAAAAGACCTTTGTACGAGCAATTCACTATCCATTTATTGTAACTAACGTTAATAGTATTTACAAATGCTTCACTGTTTTGCAGTTGAATAACGCTGCCTGGGGCATACACGCTTCTCTATTGACTTTATACTGAGTTTATTCAAAATTCAAGAATTCACAGATGCAATTAACACAAAAAATGCATTAGCGTTAGGAGCTTTAGTTAGAATAGATGTAACAGTTGCCAAATAATCTTTTTAAACATTTCCACAACGGATTTAATCCGTAATTTCGAAAAATCTCAACTTCTGGGGGGCTCCGCCCCCCAGGGATGGAAACTGGGTCATTATTTTTGACCCATGACCCACTTGACCCAAACGCAAATTTGACCCAGACCCAAGGCGACTCATGAAATTTGAAAATTCCGTGACCCAGACCCAAATGACCCAATCGTTTTCGTGACCCAGACCCAGCTGACCCAGGAATTTTCGTGACCCAGGCCCAAATGACCCAATAAAATAACCGACCTTAGCTGAATTTACATTATCTTTTTGTGAAGTGGTTTTGAAACGCCATAACTTTCTTGATTTTTGAAGTTGGGTGTAGTAGGTATGCCTATACATACCGATTTGTATAGTTTGCAGGTTCATAGCTCCTCAATCTTGTCATTTTCATTATTTCAGTAATAGTTATCCTACTTGGAAGATCTGATTGGTTGATGTAGCAAAGTATCTAAAATTTTAAAATCTATGGAAGTGTACATGGTTTTTGTTACGTGAACCGGCGAAAACATAACGACCGGACCAGGCACAGCTATCTCTGCTGATTTCAGAGAAGCAATACTAAAGTCCAATGAAAGAACAAACGAAACTAAGATTGTCACTACAGCGTAATTTAAATTTAAACTCAATTTAAAATTCGCGCCGACGGCGCGAAAAATTTTTGTAACAGCGACAGTTTTACGTAATTGGAACAATCCCAGATCTTCGAATTTGAAATTTGGTAAGACCCTGTGACCCAGACCCAAAATGACCCAATAAAAATTGCTGACCCAGACCCAAAGTGACCCACAGGAAGCTTGACCCAGACCCACACTGACCCAACCACTTTAGAAAATTAGTGACCCAAGACCCAGTGACCCAAGCAAAAATGGCGACCCAAACGACCCATGACCCAGTGACCCATGACCCAGTTTCCATCCCTGCCGCCCCCCCAGACCCCCCGGTGCTCATTTGCAATAATCCTACTATTAAGGATCACCAGTTGTCAAAGTTTGCGAAACCGAATGTATGTTTTAATGTTTGCTACCTTTCTTCTCAATGATATTCCTAAATATTTCATAAATTTTTAATACTTTAATTAGTTTAACTAACATTGAAATATCGGAATAATGTGTGTCAATATGTAATATATATATATATCGAAAATTACTAAGGGCCTTTTCAAGAAAGGGTAGAGTAGAGTTAAAATTAACTCGATCCTTTTCATGAAAGAGTTAAAAGAGGTAAACTCAAGCTTGAGTGGAGTTAAAACGAGTTAAAACAACAATTTTTAACTCTACTCTACTCTACTCTACCCTTTCTTGAAAAGGCCCTAAGTTCTGCAACAGACGCCAAATAAAATCTTTTTAAACATTTCCATTACGGATTATTCTGTAATTTCAAACAATTCTTCAACTTCTGGGGGGCTCCGCCCCCCAGACCCCCCGCCGTGTATGTTAGACGCATCTATATTCTTGGTAGGTAGTCCTGTAATCGTGCATTACCGTTAAGCAGCATCAGCTTTCTAAATAGTCTAAATAGCTTTGCACTAAAGAAATTATCGAAATTTTTATAAATAAAACAATTTTTGCACTAAAAAACACGCTAAAACAAGATTTCTGCCTGGACGCAAAATTTCTTAGCGGGACGCAAGGTTGACGCAAATCCGAAAACCAAAAAACCCTGCTTCTAATACCTTTATCAACAAAAATTACTAATTTTTAGTCAGCCCAGCGAAAATGTTATTGAGGTACTTTTCGTCAGCTTGAGATCAAATACTGCAAACAATGTGTGGATTTCAAGAACTTTCAAATTAAAAAGATCCGGGTCTGACTAAACGGATTAAAAACTTTAATCTACTTTTCTATTGGAATAAACGGGTTAATAAACTTAACGTTTATTTAGATCACTTTAGTCCGCTGATTAATCTAGTTAATTCAAATCCGTTAATCCGCCATCTGAACAGCTATTTAAAATGCTATCTACCCACACTTAATACATTTAATCTGCGGTTCTGTTTCCTTAATTTCGATTAGTGTTGTTCTAATCCATTTAATCTGTAAAGAAAATTGGAAAAAATTGATGCTGTAAATATAGAGAGACCCATAGGATAACGTGGGGGGAGAATGGGGGATGCAGACCCCCCCCAGACCGACAAAAAACGGGTAGACCCCCTCAGCGAAAAGGAAAAAAGGGCAGACCCTCGTGTCCAGAAAGGAAAAAGGGGTAGACCCCTCAGCGATTTTCACTGAAAATTGGTAACTTTTTAGCAAATTTTAGCAATTTGTTCAATAAATTTCTTAAAAACCGCTAAAAATTGCCATTTTTTGCTAATTTGTGGTCAAAACCCTTAAAAATTCGGAATTTTTGCTAATTTCGGGGCAGACCCCCCTAAAATTTTGGATTTTTCAGGGGTAGACCCCTCGCCGAGGTCGGTGTAGACCCCCCAGAATCGGACCCCGTGTTAATGTATGGAGAGACCTGCACAAAAATCTCTGTAATACCGACTAACATTTTGAATAAATCTTGTATATAGTACTTAAATTGCGTTTGTCTAATATTATATAATTTAATTAAAAAGACTTCCTTTAATTATAGCTTCAGGTGAATGTACTACAAACAAAACACGATAAACAAAAATATGTTTAGTCCATATAATGCTTGAATCGTGACTACGACGAATTACGTAATTACGAATCGTAATTACGTTGATCATAGTTTTGACTTGGGCACAGGAGGGATATCCAAATTGGAGCTACCATGTCGACCAATCCCTTCATTCACAAATCGATTAGCACCTGAAAAAATCAGTAATTGCAGTAACTCAAATAAAACTACACCACCAACGCAGCGCACCCTCAAAGTGTCTCAAATAATTCCACACCAGAATTCAGACTGACCAACTTTTTATACGCACAGCCCTAACATTAGTAAATTAAAATTATTCCGAGCTTGTATGCTTGCATGTAAACAGCCCACCAGTGTAACGACACACCCGGTTCTAGTCACCACACAAACACACGAATCATGCAAAATCGTTGCATAAATTAGAAGCAAATCTCTGAAACGTTCTCATCTGAGATCAGAGGCGTATCCAGGGAAGAGTTCAAAGGGAACAATAAGAAATGCTTAGCTATTTTAGTGCAAGTTTAGCCATTTCTGAAACAACTTTGGTCCGGATCCTTTTCCTTTAGGGTTGGACTGGAACCCCTTTTAAAAATCAATGGATACGCCCCTGACTGCACTAGCAGTTGAAAGCTATCACTTAAAAACCTTCACCGAATTCTCTGAAATAGTGCCCACTGATACGACCCAACAATAATAAAAGTTTTTCTACAATTTTTCCGCAAGGTGAGTAAAGGTAGACAGGTACGTGATATGTTTGATAGTGTTTTGATTTCAGCATGTTATCGCAGGCACGAGTGCAAGTTTCAATTTTGGCATATTCTAATCAATTTAAAAATTTGGGCAGCTGGAAAGTCTTCATTTCTGGACAAAATACTCCACATTTCGAAAATACCAATGATTTGCAGAGACTTTTGTAACTTGGTCACTAGATACCATTGGGACGTGAGGACAAAAAACCGTCTTGCCTAGTATTTGAAATAAGACAATGGCAAGCCGATCAAACCTTTAATTGATTCCTTTGCAATGATTGGAAGACCATGCGTAACTTCATACTCAAAGGCGTCATCATAGGAGGTGGCGTCGTAAGCCGAATAGTGGGCCGACTCACGATCAGCATTCAAACAAAGTTGGGGAAACTTTCGGATATTTCTGGCAACCTGGATAGCCTGACCAAAAACTGAAACAGCAAGCAGTACATATATGCTTGAAACTTTCACAGTTCGAAAAATGATGGCGTGAATGGTGAATAGCTGTCCAAAAATAGGTAAAAGTGCTCTATAGTGAGGCTACTAAATCGGATCACAAGGGTCGGTTTTGTTCAGCTTTCGAAAAACGAAAATATATATATATACTGCTTTCAATTAGACAATTAACATTATTTTACTTTAACTGTAAGATTAGTTTAAAATACAACATAAAATAGACGAAACAATTTCACATGTAAAATACCTGTTCCAGTGGCACAAACCCTTTGGGCCAGTCCTATAGAGTATGCTTCACGACCAGTAACCTCTCGGCCTGTGATTATGAGATCCAAAGCTCGAGAGAGACCAATCAGCTTCGGCAATCGAACCGTTCCTCCATCGATCAGGGGGACACCTAAAACACAGTAAACTAACAATGATAAAATCAACAGAGGGGAAAGTCCTGCTACACTGGTTCGAATCAGACCACAAAGCAAAGCATAGGCTTAGCACACTCTCTATACAACCACTACCAAAACAAGATAGTTATAACTAAAAATATCATAGCTGAATTTATAAAAAAGTATAGCTAAATTTTTCCACGGCTATAAAGCATGTCAACACTACGTCGATTACAATCGATTATAAAAAGTGTTCACAGACGATTTCCTATGGCTGTTTTCTATATGTTGACACATTCGCTCTGAATTTCCGAGGGAATTTTCAGAACCCACAGTTTTTGAAAATCAAGATAAAAATTGAAAACCAAAAGGGTTAAGTACCAAATCGTCGACAAAAGACACCCAAAACTGCGCTGTCTTCTACCACTCTAATGTCGCACATAAGAGCCAATTCCAAACCACCCGCCACTGCATAACCATTAACAGCGGCAATTGTTGGTTTAGAAAATCGCATCTTACTAGGGCCCTGAAATGCAGTAAATAACGTTAACTTCGCCAAAATAAAACGCAGCATATTGCGAAAAGGACTATCCAATGTAATGTAAGGACTAGCTAATGTAGACCTTACTAATCATCTAGTGGGCGTAGCGCCAGCAGTCAGTTAATTGGCCACGCTACGCCCTGCCAAGCAAACATCGTATATTGTATAACCTACCTGTTAACGTGTGTCAGAGCTCTGACTTTGTACCAGTGCTAAGATTCAATAACATTTTATTTGCGATTTTAATTGTTCTGGCAAATAAATATCTATCTAAAAATCTATCTATCCATCTCTAATCCAATAATCCAATTTTTCGTGAGTCTAGAAGTAGCATTATTTTATGCTTACTCATGTCCATTTTTAATCATCCCTGGCCCTGATAACGTTAGTGTTTGTAATTGATCCTACACGAAACGGAGGCTTAAAGCCTCCTGCTAGACCCGATATTAACCGTCGTCTGGTCACAAGTGATAAGCATTCAATGAATGGTCACTACTGACAAGCTAGTATGAAAACTTAACTAACCATAGGTCGAAATTTACTCCAATCCACATCTGAGAATGCCGACTCGGCGGAAGTGGACGACACTTCCTTCAGATCGTAGCCGGCACAGAAGTTGCCTCCCTTTCCGTACAGTATTGCAACCTTCAGCTCAGGACGAGTCTCAAACTCTGCAAAGGCCCCCAGGAGTTCCAGAGCCGTCTCATGATTGACACAGTTACGCTTCTCTGGTCGATTCAGACCAATCAGAAATGTATCACCATCAAACACTTCCGTTAGGACATATTTTCCTAAACAAAAGCAAACAAAAAGGTAATATGTATTTATTGTTCACATCGAAAATCATCAGCTTTATAAACATCTGCATCCTACTAAACAGTGTTTTTTGACAATCTGTGTAAACCTTAATACGTGGAACGCAAGAAACTTGACTCTAATCGAGTGTTTGGAAAGTACGATGTAAATCCCTTCTGAAAACTGATATTTCTAATTCTATCCTGTTCCTCAAGCAAACTCCATCTTATTTTAAAACTGAACGATCCTACGGACAAAACATAAAATCTATCACTATTTCATTCAGTGCTTCGGACTTACGATTTTCTGTAGCCAGTCTTCGAACCAAAGTCATTAGTCGTTTACTTGGCCTCAGAAACATCAAAAATAAATTAGCAAAACGCCAGGATAAAGCAAGTGTTTTCAGTTTTCACTGTTTTTGGCCAACTCTGAGTTACCGCCTTCACGAGGAATGTGAGGGAAGATGAAAGAATAAAACATAAATACTCCAGACAGAACGCCGACGAAAATTGCTCCTCGAACTTGCCGCTTCCGCTCTAGTTGTTTCACGATTCGGTCATATTTGCCCATAACTTAAAACTGTAGCTTACTGTAAAAATAAGTCAATTACCTAATACATACGTAAGAGTGTGACAAGCCAACGGTTGCCAGCTTGCGGTATAACATCAGCAGTAAGCTTGGCTTTTCACAATAATGAGCATTTGTTGTAGAACATTGGAATTTTGATGTATTCCCGGTGGATTTGGCTGAAAGTTTGACTTTCAGAACCTGTTTCCGACGTTTTGGAACGACAAAAACGCGGGTGGAGCTTCACGAAGAGGGAACCAAAAAATGAAGGAGGCCTCAAGGCGTGGCCAGGAAACAAACGTGATAAGCAATACACCGACCCGCTGAGTGCTTGATAATGGTCACCAGGGGCCGACGTTATCAACGCTTAAACCCTGGTTAACTCGCAAACCCGGGCTATGTTAATGTGTTAAAGATAGCAAAGTTAACCCAGGTTTGTGACTTAACCCGGGTTTAGGTGTTGAGAACATCGACCCCAGGAGTCAGGCCGACGCCCTAGCTGTTGATTGGACATTGGCCGTTGTTAACCGATCTGCCGACAAACGTTTCCTTGAGTCAACGTTATTGAAAAGTGGTACTAACACCACTTTTACAGCACATGTAATTTAAAATGATCTAATTCAATCTTTTGGCTTATGTACCAACTAAGTAAATATAATAATTTATTGTGCAAATCCAATTAGAACAGTTATATATCTGATTTAACATGTCCAACCCAAACTGTACTTTTTCTCCTTTTGAGGAAGTGCTCGGATCGGTTCCACTGAAACCGTCAGAACCGGAAGCGGGATTTTTGGAATCGGAACCGGACCGGCTCCAGTGTAAATTGTCTCAGATTTGAAAAATGTAACCAAACGGAACACCTGCAAATTTTGAAAATTTCCATAGCTAAATTTAAATTTGTTTGAATAGTGGAAGACATTTTCAAGAGACATCTGTGAAAGGTTGAAATCAGGATCTGAAAGATGTGAAGAAAAGTGTCCAGGGCGGGAATCGAACCGCCGAGCTTTGGTTTAAGAAGTAGAACGCTCTACCACTGCACCACATCCCCGGACGTTGAGACTAGTTTATTACGCTGATTTCAACCTTTCTGGGTTGCTGATATTTAACATACTCCCCTTGCTAATTGAAATTCAGCCTCGAATTTCCAGGAATTGCAGGTCGGTCCTCAAATCCAAGTACCATGTGGTCTAAGGGCGGCTCCCCGGCTGCCTCCTAATCCGAGGCCATATTATACTTCTTTCTTCTTCAAAGCCGGGAGCCTTTATATCAAACCACACAAGAACCAATAACCATCATATTAACCCTTAGCACCACGAGGACCACCATATACCAAACCAATTATCTCAAGGACATGCAATTCCACCATTCCCAGGCATCACAAACGACTTCATCTCCTCAGAGCGGTAAGGACACGGCACGGTCGCCAAATGTGAAAGGTTGAAATCAGGATCTGAAAGATGTGAAGAAAAGTGTCCAGGGCGGGGATCGAACCGCCGAGCTTTGGTTTAAGAAGTAGAACGCTCTACCACTGCGCCACATCCCCGGACGTTGAGACTAGTTTATTACGCTGATTTCAACCTTTCTGGGTTGCTGATATTTAACACATCAGTTACGTACGTACATCTACCAAGTTTCAGTTATTATAAAATCGATCTTCGATGTGAAGAATTTTTAGCAAAAATTACAGGTTTATAACGGCCAAACAGGTATCTAATTGTAGAAAAAGCGAGAATTCGTGTAAAGATTTACGGTTTATGATTAGCTTAATTTAAGTTTTTTGGAAACCCTTAAAATTTGTTTTGATGTTACACTCTTAGAAATGTTCCAGTAGAAACTACAGGAATCACTTTTGTAGATGATAAATACAAAAGCTTTTGTAGAAAATACAGGTTAAGTATTGTAATTTCTACAGGACATCGTTGGTAGTTTTTACCGAATATCCCTTGGTAGAGTTGGTTACAAGTTAGACCAGTATTCAATACAAGTGAAACCTGTAGTTTTCACTGATTTACAGGTTTTACAGGAAAGAACTCGATACGCTGATAACGTGTCGCGGCGAGCGCGAAGATACATCATGTAGTTGCTATGAAACTGACTATTAGTTCCTTGTTGGCAACTTTCATTCACTTGTGTTCGATTATGCAAATTAGTTTTCTTGCCAACTTGTTTACTTTCAGTCTTCTAAAGTCTGTCTGACTGTCTAGACGATTAAAGTGTTTTGTTTTCGTTTGTATTAAAGACAGGACGTCTTTACATGGTGCCGAAACACCTTTGAACCTGGTGTTTCCTTTTATTCAGTTTATTGGCTTCTTATAATTTTGGTGCCCGAGGGCCACCAGTTTTTGGTGGATCCAATTTGGATTATTTATGCTGCTTTATCGATTCCGATAAAGCAGCACACTAGAATGAGTGCACAGCGATTTATTTTTTGGTTTCATTACTGGAGAAGTTCAGATTGGATTTACCGTTTGCTTCAGTTTTTGAAGTAAACAAAGATTCAGAAGAAGCCATTTACTGTCACTGCTGGGTATTCAAAGGCGAGTTTGTCAAGCTACGGCAGTTTTTGCTGGAGCTAAAGTTTCTTAGTTGTCCAAGTTTCTTAGTTTCTAAGTTCAGTTGGAAATCTTGCAGATTTTGCAGATTTGCCCATTTGATTCAGATCATTGAGAAGCCTAAAACTGGAAGACCTCTGTTTGAGAGTGTCCAAAGTTAAAACTTAAGACGTTTATTTGTTTGATTTTGTTGTTTGGGGGTTTTGATCTATGGATAAGGACCTCAAACAATTGAAACGTCGACGTGGAGCCATTCGGGCTCACATCACCCGCAATCTGAACCTGGCTTCAGAGAAGCTGCAAGAGGGTTCAGACGCAGACCCTGAAGACTTGGAGAACGTCCGAGATACCTTGGTGAAATTTCAACAGCAGCTGGAAGAGTTGGATATTCAGATTGTCCAACTGCTTCAAGATGACGATGCTGATGCAGATATTGGAGAAGCTGCTGAAATTCACGCAAGTATTACTGAAACGACGATTAGGTTGGAGAACCGCCGAAAGAAAATTGATCGTCCAGGATCACCGATGGGTAGTCAGAGTGGAGCTACCGGTCAGTCTAGTTGTCGTAAGAAGCAATCGACGAAGCTTCCGAAGCTAACTATTGAGAAATTCGATGGTCAGCCACTGAGGTGGCAAGAGTTTTGGGATAGTTTTGAGTCAGCTATCCATGACAACGACGATCTGAATCCAGTTGATAAGTTCAACTATCTGAGAAGCCTCCTAACTGGGGAAGCTGAACGAGCGATTCGAGGAATTGCGGTGACCAATGCCAACTATAAGATAGCTGTTGATACAGTTAAAGAGAGATTTGGTGATGAACAAGTTGTCATCTTCTCTCATTTTGATGAGTTATTCCGTTTGCCTGTGGCGACCAAGGAAACAGCGAAACTCAGAAGAATCTATGACGATTGTGAACGCCACATTCGAGGTCTAGAGGCGCTGGGTATCAAGGAAGATAATTTCGGTGTGGTATTTGTTCCCCTGATATTGTCGAAGCTTCCTGAAGAAATCAGGATTGATCTGAATCGTAAGAATGGATGTCAGAAATGGGACCTCTCACAGCTGAGAAAGCTGCTGAAGGAAGAGATTGTCGCCCGGGAGTTAGGTGAAAGCAAGCAACAGAGAAAGGATGATTCAGACCGGAAGCCCTTTGGTCTCAAGGCTCGCGCTACGTCAGAGGCACTTGGAGCTTCTGCCGCGCCCAAGGCGAAGTGCATCTTCTGTAGAGGAGAACACTATTCAGATGAATGTCGTAAGTTCTCAAGTCTGTCAACGCGGAAACGTCAGCTGAAGGATCGATGTTTCTGCTGTTTGAAGCAAGGTCATGCCGTTGCAGTCTGCCCGAACCTGAAGAAGTGTTATCATTGTGGTGGAAAGCATCATCGAAGCCTATGTCCGAAGATGCTTGCCGAGCCAAAAGAAGTTGCTGCTAAAGTGGTAGAGACAACGGATGCAGTGCCAGAACCGGAAGGAAAGAGGCTACCGGCAATGTTGTCAACTGGACAGAAAGTGGTAATGCAGACAGCTACAGTGGAAGTGTCTGGACCGAAAGCAAGATTGAATGTCCGCCTGTTCTTCGACAGTGGCAGTCAAAGGTCGTACATCTCGTCTGATGTGCAGAAAAAGCTGGGTGTCAAGACGATGAATCGCCAGACTATCTGTGTCTGTACGTTTGGTGCAGAGCAGAGTACAACGATTGCTACTTCTTCAGTGAGCGTGAAGCTCCATCTATGTGATGGCTCAGCCAAAGACGTGATCTTGAATGTGGTTCCCACGATCAGTGCCCCAGTACAAAGAGTAGCTGTCGACCATGATCGATATCCTGTTCTAAAAGATTTGTCACTGGCTGACTCTGCGCTGAAGATCAATACAATGACGACCATTGACGTATTGATTGGAAATGATTATTACATGGATTTATTAACGGCAGAAAGGATTCATTTGGAAGACGGCTTGTACGCCATACGTTCGGTATTTGGATGGGTTCTTTCTGGAAGACTGGACGAAGCTGTTACTAGTGAAAACAACGCTAGTTTGCTGACCTCCAGTCATCGAGATACGATGTCGCCTGATACAATACTGGAAGAACTTTGGAAGCTAGAAACCATCGGAATAAAGGATTCGGCTATTGATTCTGATGATGATATTGCTATAAGGCAGTTCAATGATTCCGTCCAGTTTGTGGATGGAAGGTATCATGTGAGCTGGCCTTGGAAACAAGATCACCCTCCCTTGCCCAGTAATTACGGTCTAGCACTAGGTCGTCTGAAGAGCCTACACAAGCGATTGGTTGAGTCACCAGATTTGATTCGAAAATACGACGACGTCATCCAGCAACAGTTGGAAACTGGAATTGTTGAGAAAGTAGATAAGAAAGAATTTGATGGATCAAAAATCCACTACATCCCACACCACTGCGTGATCACTGCGGCGAAAGCAACAACGAAAATTCGTGTAGTTTACGACGCGTCTGCCAAAAGCAAAGGACGTGTTAGTTTAAACGATTGCCTTTACCGAGGTCCTGTAATTTTAGCTGACCTGTGTGGATTGTTAATGCGGTTTCGAATGAGTCCGATTGCAATCATCAGTGATATCGAAAAGGCGTTTCTGCAAGTTGGATTGCAAATGCCCGAAAGAGATGTAACAAGATTTCTTTGGGTGAAAGATGTCCAGAAGCAACCAGTAGGAACCAATCTTGAAGTCTATCGATTCTGCCGAGTTCCATTTGGTGTGATATCAAGTCCATTTCTGCTTGCCGCCACGATTGCTCATCATCTTAGGGCAGGTGGAACCGACACAGGTATTTCCGTTTTGGAAAATATCTATGTTGACAATGTGTTCCACGGCGCGAATTCAGTCGATGAGGCAGTTATGTTTTACCAGGAAGCAAAAGCCTTGTTTCGTCAGTTGTCAATGAACTTGCGCGAATGGGCATCAAATTCAAAGGAATTCCTTTCCCTTATCTCTTCTGAGGATAAGGTGAGTGGAACTAAGATGAAGGTACTGGGACTAGGATGGGACTCAGAACGAGACAGCCTATACTTTCCAGCACCTGGACGAAGCAGAAATGACCGTACGAAGAGGTTAATTCTTCAGCGAGTTTCTGAAGTCTTTGATCCTCTTGGGTTGCTGACACCTGTCACGATGAAAGGAAAGCTGCTAGTTCAGGAACTGTGGAAACGTCACCTAACATGGGATGATGAAATACCAGAAGAGCTGTCAGAACAATGGAATTGTGTGATGGACGACTTAGCTCGAATATCTGTTTTTGATATTCCTCGCTTCGTCGGACCTGCTTCCGATGTTGGAATCCAACTGCACTGTTTCTGTGATGCGTCAGCCAAAGCATACGCTGCGTGCGTCTACATAGTTTTCAACGAGAACGATTGTTTTAGAAGCCACCTTGTGTTTGCCAAGGTGCGTTTAGCTCCACTTAAGAAAGTATCCTTGCCTCGATTGGAGCTGATGGCGGTGCTGATTGGTTCACGTTTACTACGATTTGTTGAAGACCAACTGAAAGTACAGGTACAGAGAAGGATCCTATGGACGGATGCCAAGTGTGTTTTAGCGTGGATCAGGAGCAAGAAGCTGATGCCAGTTTTTGTAGAAAACAGGCTCAGAGAAATAAGGAGTAACGTAAATGTTCGATTCCGATATGTGCCGTCTGCTGATAATTGTGCTGATATTCCCAGCCGTGGTTGCAGCTCTGACGACCTTGTGTCGTCCTCTCTTTGGTGGGAGGGCCCTGCGTGGTTGACGAAAGATGAGTCGGCGTGGCCTCCACATGTAGAACCAGAAGTCATTGAAGAAGTTGATGAAGCTGAAGCTGTGATCAAAGCTGAAGAGATCAATCCATTGCCATACAGCATTGACATTAAGAGATTTTCCAGGTTGCGGAAAATGCTCCGAGTCACTGCTTTTGTACAACGATTCATTAAAAATTGTCGTGAACGCCAGAAGGTATGCTCTCATCTTAACGCATCTGAGTTAGCAGAGTCTGCTCTGATTTGGGAGCAATGGGCTCAAAGAGAAGGTTTTACGGACGCCATTGAAGCGATTCGTGGAAAGGAAAAATGCGCTATTGTTCAACAGCTGGGACTGTACGAAGACGAACACAACCTGTTGCGTTGTCGAGGACGATTGGAAAATTCAGATCTAGCAGACGAGGCCAAGTATCCGATCCTGCTACCGAAAAATAATCACTTCACAACACTCGTGATCGAGGATTGTCATCGCAGGCTTGGTCATGCCGGTTTTCGGCATACCATAGCTCAACTGCGGTTGAAATACTGGATTCCCCATTGCCGATCAGTGGTGCAAAAGATTATCAGATCTTGCACTGTTTGTCGAAGATGGGAAGGAGGACCGTATCAAGTCCCTTCTCCTCCACAACTGCCAAGCATCAGAGTCACACAGTGCCATCCGTTTACGTACGCCGGTGTGGATTACTGTGGACCGCTGTTCATCAAAGATGAAATTTTGAAGTCACGTAAAGTCTGGGTTTCTTTATTTACGTGTACTGTTACACGGGCAGTGCACCTGGAACTCGTGTCTGACATGACGTCGGAACAGTTTCTACTCTGCCTGAGACGATTCGTTGCCAGATGTGGGAAACCTGCGAAGTTGATATCAGACAATGCCAAACAGTTTAAGTTGTCCAAGAAAGTTCTCGATAAAGCTTGGTCGAATGTCATCACCAGTAAACCTGTTTTAGGTTATACTGCGACTGAAGGCATCGACTGGGTCTTTATAACCGAATTGGCTCCCTGGATGGGAGGATTTTATGAACGATTAGTTGGATCCATCAAGCGCCCGCTGAAGAAACTGATTGGAAAATCTGCGCTCACGTATGTTCAACTCGAAACGATCCTAGTGGAAGTTGAAGCCATAGTCAATTCACGTCCACTAATTTATGTCGATTCAGATGTGAATGCTCCTCCGGTTATTACGCCTGCACATTTCCGTTTTGGGAACACGTGCACGGGTATGCCTGACATTCACTTGAAGAATTCCGACGATACCGATTTTCTGTCGAAGACTACTACTTCAGATGAACTACTACAGCGATGGAAAAAAGGACAGCGGCTACTGGATCAGTTCTGGTCCTGTTGGCGCAACGAGTATCTTCAAGCCTTGCGTGAACGAAGTGAACCTAAACTTCCTCGAAATGCCACTCCTAGATTACCTCAACTGGACGACGTTGTGGTCATCGCCGATAAGTGCCCCCGCGGTCAGTGGACCCTAGCCAAGATCCATAAGATCAATCACAGTGGCGATGGCAATATTCGTTCTGTGGTTGTCCGTACTCCCTCTGGTAAACGTTTGCAGCGGCCTATCCGTTTGCTGATCCCTTTGGAGGTTGACCATACCCCTTCCTCCACCACAGAAGGTTCCGGTGATCGTCATGCCGATGATGATAAAGATTCCAATTCTCTCCCATTACGTCCTCAGCGTGCTGCCGCAATCAAGACCAAACAATGGCTGAAGGACTTTGCTTCTCGGGAGTGTCGCGGCGAGCGCGAAGATACATCATGTAGTTGCTATGAAACTGACTATTAGTTCCTTGTTGGCAACTTTCATTCACTTGTGTTCGATTATGCAAATTAGTTTTCTTGCCAACTTGTTTACTTTCAGTCTTCTAAAGTCTGTCTGACTGTCTAGACGATTAAAGTGTTTTGTTTTCGTTTGTATTAAAGACAGGACGTCTTTACATAACGCAACTGAGTATATAAGGACGACAGTGATCAAAGTTTTTGAAGACCGAAATTTTTTAATTTTTTCAAATTTTCAGTCTTTCAATACCCCGTGGGCGAGTAATTTATACAGGAGTCTTTCTAGGAGTGTACTTATATTTCTGACTTTTGCTATGCATACTCTGCGAATGCAGATAAAATCTTTTGATTGATAAAAGATAAAATTGATAAAACACCTGCTAATAGCCTTAGTGGCTGCGGCATGCCGTGAATGCCTGAATCTCATACTTTCTGTCAGTTGAATAATCCGTCAGCCATTACCGTGGTACACCAACTATGAGTTTGTGATTGAAACCTTTTTACATAGACATTACCCTTGTTAACACTTTATACTTAGCAACACATTCTTACCTGTTAAAAACAGGTGTGAAACTTAATTTCTTTTTTACATGTAAATTAATAACCTATTAACCGATTAACTTAATTAAATTAACAACAACATACAACGTTGGAGGCATGTTTTGATCCAATATAAAAAAATCAAAAATTTATAAGTACATGCTTTTCATAAAAATCTCAACTGGAACCGGAAACGGTTTCAAAATTAGGAACGGTCCGAGAACTACCCTGAGGACCAGGCCAGGCCGATTAATCTGGAACAGAATAGAACCGTCGATATAATTCCCCCTGCTGCTAAAGGTACCCAGGTTTGGAATGACAGCGGGACAACGAAGCAAAAAAGTAGTCACGTCAAAATATACTACAACGGCCATTCAACACTAAAAATAATCGATCCTTTGCTGGTAAATGCTGAACTATAGGGTAGAACCGTGATGCTACAGAACTAACAACTTCTGCGCCGGAAGCCACAACAAACAACTGGATCTTTAGCTTAAATCGAAACCTTGACTTAACCCTAAACAAAGCAACAAGAAATAAATTATCCTTTATTCACATCACAGGCAAGTATCGTTACCACCCGACAAATCTGCACACAAACTATTTTACAGTTTACACTAAAAAAAGTAAAACGTCTATGAACAAATGCAAACATATACAACAAAATGCATGACCTACTAATGTGAACTGTCAAAAAATCGCAAATTTATTGCTCAAATAACTAAAACCATGCCTCTCAATTATGTACACAAAATGTGGACATGAGTAACATTTCCGTATGCCCTTATTAGAATTTGTCTGCCCTGCAGACTAACGCTTCATGACTTGTTTTCGCAATTAGCTAGCCCGAAAGTTAGTCTTGGAAACAACTTTTGAGCAGTACCCCCGCTTAAAGAAACTTTATTTTCATAGCTCTCCAATAGAAAACTTACACAGTACGTAGTTAAAATTTTAACTGAGCATTACAGAAGAAATGCCAATATCTAAATTATTTCTTTACTTAGCACCAAACAAAACTGAACAAGTCATGAGCTGCTATCTATAACCTGAACTATCACAAATTACATAAATCAAAATTCACAACAGATTGCAAAAATATCAAAGTTTGGAATTGGCGGCGTCATCCGACAGATTCAAGGAGGAAAGACTCATTGAGGATCCGTGGCGCCCAAGACCCTGGTTGGCAAATTTTGATGCACCTAAACATAAAAACAACAAGTATGGGCAGCATTGGCATAACTGACTGATCTAATACGGAGGGGGTAGAATAGAATTGCAACAGTGATGGATAGAAACCGTAAAAACAGTAAGTTCAAGTTTAAACAAAAAACCCAAAACAGTTTAAGAATGCTAAATTGTATGTACGTATGCAACTGCAGCAATAATGAAGTTGCCGGCCGGCAGCCAAAACTTCCATTACAAAACTGAAATCCCATGCAGAGACAACTACTGGATAGAAAACAATGAGCTGAATGCACCAAAGTAAGTCACACACGAAACTGCACTACCCAGAAGCTACATAGCTGAAATAAACTGGCCCCATACTGTACCTTCAATAGATTCTTTGGCAATGATGGGTAGACCATTTTTTAGTTCAAAGTCAAAGGCATCTTCATAGGAGGTGGCATCAAACACTGAATAGTAGGCAGAGCGTCGATCCGCTTTCAGGCACTCCGGAGGGAACTGAAGTAGGTCCTCGGCCAGCTCCACGGCCGTCTCAAAGGCTAAACAAGCACAGACAAAATGCACGCACCATACACGGCAAAACTGCACAAACAGAACTATAATAACACGCATCTGGCTTATTTTTACTGGGGGGGGGTGGGGGGGGGGGGGTGGGGGGGCCGCCCCCCATTCGAAATAATATCCTTAGTTGGTCGGTAAATGGGTACCACTTATGTGGGAAGGTAACAGGAGACCGTGTAGGGCGTCTTCCTTGAGGAGCTGGCCCCTCCTCCACGGTTGTAGTCATCATTCGAGGTGACACTCCTGGCTCAAGGGCTGTGTATCCGGGGATGAGCACCGGCACCCTAGACCCTGACAAGGGTAGGAGAATTCTCCGGGGGTTACCTTTACCTTTACCCCCCCCCCATTCGAGGAGCCCCCCCATAAATTCCGACCTCCCCCCCCATAACCCCAAAAATTGCCAAATTTTACCGTTTTACCCTAAATTTTCAAAAATTTTTCCGGCTTCGCCGGATTTTTAACGAAATTTTCACTATTTTAGCCTAAAAACCACTTAAAATTATTCATTTTTTAGCGATTTTTACATTTTTACACGAAAAACCCGCAAAAATTCGAAAATTTTTTCCAAAATATGCCCCCCCCCTTTTTGGGTCAGCCCCCCCCATCGATGGGGCCCCCCCATGAAGCCCCCCCCCCATAAATTTTTGCCTAAAAATAAGCCAGCGCATGTATGTACATACTGCATTATGTGTATGCTGCATACACAAACAAAAAAAACACACCAGTTCCATGGGAACACAGTCGATTGGCCAGACCGATATTGTAGGCCTCAGGGCCCTTAACCTCTCGTCCCGTGAGTATCATGTCCATTGCACGTGACAGTCCAATCAGGCGAGGTAATCTTACTGTACCTCCATTAAAAAATGGCACGCCTATAAACACACGAAAGAATGAAGCAAGCGCTTGCAATGTTTTAAAGGAATACGAATTATTACAGAATATTAACTTGAGAAAAGGCACAGGCAAGACTAAGACAACCGATAAGTGAGTAAGTGGCAAGAATCCAAAACATTAATTCAGCACTCATAATAACCAAATTGCACTAAATTAGCTAACAGAAGGGGGAATATCTAAGATTTTGAAAAGGAGGGGTGCAACCAGAAAGGGGGGTCTGGACCTAATTTTTAGCCTAAAATGGTCAAATGTGAGCCAAAATAGCCAAAACTTTCCGAAAAGAGGGTGGTCCCGCCCGACCCCTTGGTTCCCCCTGTTAACCGATAAAAAATTTTAAGTATAGATAGATTCTGATAAAATCTAAAAGTTAATTCAGCAACCCTGCAATTTCGTTTTAATAAAGTTTTAGTAAACTTTTAGTAAGACAAAAACAAGGACTTACCTAAGCGACGACAAAATACACCCATGGTGGTAGTTTCTTCCACAACCCGAAGATCACAGAGCAAGGTGAGCTCTAGACCTCCAGCAACTGCGTAGCCATTGACTGCAGCAATTACTGGCTTTGAAAAGGTCATCTTACTAGGCCCCTAAAATAAGGCACAGCAAAGTTCGAAGTGGTGACTAATTTCGCCAAAGTTGCAAGAAAAATTCGAAGAGTTGACGAAAAAATGAAGACATCTCGCAACTGTATTAAGACAAATCGCCAACTTTGACGAAAATCGCCGCCGTCTGGGGCCCGTTGCACATAAAGTATTACTAATAAATTATTAGTGATTAGCTGATTAGCCGCAGCAGCAGTGCAGAAGTTTGATTAAAAATAGCTAAAGTTGTGGAAGAGCCTGAGGGATATTTTATATGTCGTTTTGTAGCTTTTGAGATGCTCTAACGAACTATATATAAACATATATTCTAAATTGGTGTAAAATTAAAATTTGGACTAAGCCAAAGGAATAACGTTAAAAAATCGCGTTTTCTCTGATATTTGTGATCAAAACTATTGAGTTGGATAAAATTCTTGAAAGTTTTGGCCATTTTTGACTTAATCACTGCATTATATACAAAACAATACCGAAAACACAAAAATTTGTCGGTTCAACTATATAATAGCTTTGTTCATTAATACTGCTGCACTAATCAACTATCATTAATAATTTATTAACCTTTTATGCAACGGGCCTCAGATAGCAATATTTCACCAACGGTCAACCTTTGCATGAAAGGTTCCGTCCTATACAGCACTTTCCAAACCTCAATTTAAGAGACCAATAGAGAAACAGATACAGCAAGCAGGGTGGACTGCGCATAAATAAAATCATACATACAAAAGGCATATATACAATTACAGAAAACTAACAAAACCGCGTAACTAAGCTTAGGCTACGTACGCACGTACCAGCAAACGAAACTGTTTGGATTCACTGTGCCAAGCATTCACTGTTTCAGCAGTCGTAGCGGCTAATTCCTTCAAGTCATAGCCAGCGCAAAAGTTGTTCCCTTTCCCATAAAGGACTCCAACGAGAGCATCCGGCTTCTTCTCAAACTCTTGGAATGCAGCCGTCAACTGCAAAGCTGTTTCATGATTGACACAGTTGCGTTTCTCTGGACGATTTATTCCAATCAAGAAAATACCATCCTCACGCAGTTCAGTTACCACATTCTGTACAATCTTGGCTAAAATGCTACATTTATGCATTAAAGGCAAGGATGCTACGTAATAATAATCACGTACAACAATAAAGCGAGAGTGTCCCTGCAAATCGATCATATATATGTATATATATATAATGCACAATACTAGCTAATTAAAAATTGCAATATATATATACTGCTACAAACATACGTACACTTAGGGCTCCAGTCAGGCGTCAATGAAGCACACATTCTGCGAGTCACAAATATTAAATGTCGAGTGAAAAACATGTCGAGACCGAAAGCATAGCTGCTCCAGCAAAATGCTCAGGCGTCACTAGGGAAGAAAGGAGATGAATCATAAACTACAACCAGAAACATTTTTCGGATCTTACAAAAGATCAGGGATAGGGAGGAGGTGCAGCGCCGACAGTATATATCGGGGCCAGGATTTTGAGAGAGGCCCGACCACAGGCGGACAATTCGGGTAATTCAGGGGCGCTGATTCCGATTCTACAGTCGAAATTTCGATCAGAGCTGCCAAATTCGACTTAGACAATTTTTGAAAAAATCGATGAAAGTCAATTTTTGCTGTCGCGTCGCAGGATCTATTTTCATGAAATTTCGACCACAGATTCGGAACCAGCATCCCCGAATTATATACCCTATTGGCGACTTTTCGCGAAACTCCGACACAAAAATTTTTTGATCGATTTTGATCGGTCGATTCTACTGATCAATCTCTCGATTCGATTTTTGAAATCTGCGACCTCGATTTATATACACTAGGGGCACCTTCTCACCCAAATCGGAGACAAAAAATATTTCGAACCATAATGGGAGACCATGGCAAAAGTTTTGTCACCCCATCTTTATTTTTCAAAAATATTCCGGTTTCTCCGGAATTCTTCACTAAAATCAATAATTTTGCTAAAACTTCCGAAAAATGTTTTTTTGCTAAACATAGCTGTTTTTCGTTAGAAATGGGTAAAAAATCGCTTTGAAAAGCAAGCTTAAGGGGGGGAGGTTCATTTTTTGGTCATTTTTTCAAGTTTTTCCGATGTCGCTCATTTTTACATATTTCATAGTCCAAACTGTATATTTTAACGAGTTTTTGAAATTAAAGTCGTAAGTCTTACGGTTGTTGAGTAATTTGACCTCAAATTTCATGTGTTAATCATAGGAAATGTGAAAAGTTGTCACTTTTTCACGTGCGCCAGAGAAATCTCGCGAATGGCAAATAGGATCCGCCCAAACTTTATATCATATTTTTGCCATGTTTCCGAACTGTGATTTGTAGGAATCAGAATTGTGATTTAGGTCTTTAAAGAATTTTAATGAACTTTTGAAATATTAAAATTTGGCACGTGAAAAAGTGACAACTTTTCACATTTCCTATGTTTAACACATAAAATCTCAGCTCTGAGGTCAAATTACTCAACAACCGTAAGACTTGCGACTTTAATTTCAAAAACTCGTTAAAATATACAGTTTGGACTATGAAATATGTAAAAATGAGCGACATCAGAGAAAGTCGAAAAAATGACCAAAAAATGGACCTCCCCCCTTAAGGTTGTGATTTGCTTTTGGGCACGTATTGTTGCTTGACGGCTCAAAACAAGACGAAATTTGATGAAACTTTCCAAAAACACTTATTAGCGTTCTAACACCCTCCGCACAATCCCGTTTGAAAACTCCAACATTTGCGTTCAAGACAGTTTTTCCCAATTTTCGACCCCCAGCCGTTGCTAGCATAGTTTCCCTGGCACTTTGGGTCTGGGGGGGGGGTAAATCTTGGAAGGTTGGTGGTCGACCCAAAAATTGTGATTGGGTGCCCCCATAGGTGCACTTGGGGAGGGGTTGGGGGGCCCCCAAATGGAAAAGTGCCGCCCCCACCCGGCCTCGAAATCTTGAAGATTTTGCCTCAAAATCAGTAAATTCGAAATTTTTTGGAAAAATTCGAAATTTTTGCAAAAAATCCAGGTTTCTTTGAATAAATGAGCAGAAATGAAGAAATATTGTTGATTTTTAGTTTGAAATCACTTTCTTTTGGCAAATTTGAGAATTTTTTGTTAATTTTTGACCGAAAATTTTTTACCCCCCCAAATTCGATTTTTTCCGGACCCCATCCCACCTCAAAACGGCTGACCCCACCCACCCTAATTTCGGCTATCCCCTCCCCCACCTTTTTCTCAAGGTATATATATACACCTATGGCCCCCACCCCCCCCCAGAATTCGGACCTCAGAAATTTCAAAAAATGGATGGATGGAATGGACTAATTGCCCCACAGTACTTAGAATCAAAAATTAAAAAATGGCCAACAAATGCTAAATTTTCGGTAATTTTGCCCTTTTCCTTCAAAATAAAGCCTGCTTTTAACGTTTCAGGCGTTTCTGCCATAGGTGTACCCAGGCCCGCACCCAGGATTTTGAAAAGGGGGGGCCCAAGGTAAAACGTAAGGGGGGTCTGGGGGGCGGAGCCCCCAGAAGTTGAAGAATTTTTGCATTTTTGCCCAAAAAACAGTACATTGGACGTTTATTTCTTGTAAAAAGTAAATTATCGCGCCGAAGGCGCGAAAATTTTTTAAAAATAGCAGTTTTAGCCATGAAAATAGCAAAAATTTTCCATTTTGTCATCCCAAAAGGGGGGGGTCTAGACCCCTTGAACCCCCCCCTGGGTGCGGCCTTGGGTGTACCAGGCGTGTACAGTTTGCCCCCTGTGAGACCCCCCACGGAGAAGCCAGACCCCCCCTATCCAATCTCAACTACTCCCGCCCAAGCCGAGCTCAAACCCCCCCTCCCCCCTAAAATTGGGTCCAAACCAAATAAAAAATGCAAAAATTTTTGAAAAATTTTTTTGCAATTTCTGAAAATTTTTGAAAAAAATTCGAAATAATGGCTATATATAAATCACATATAAAGAGCTATATAAAGATGGTTATTTATAGCAATTAAAAGGTAATATACGCAATTATAAACCACAGTCTGGCCTAATTTAGGCATATTTTAGCACAAATTTGTCAATTTGCAAGCCCTATTTTCGCCTACGAATACTATTGACAGAAGCTTTTGAGTATATAAGTTTAATGAACTGTACATCGAAAAAGGAGCATTTTTAGCTAAAAAAACTTGGGTACAGTTTAGGGGTGGTCCCCCTCCCCCAAATTTCGGATTTTGGTGGGGTCCCCCGAGCCAAATTTGGACCTTCTACTCCCCCCCAACCCAAACAGGTGGTACACCTATGGTTTCTGCACCGTTTTAAAGCGATTTTAAGTCTAAATTTTAGAAACATTTTCCAAAATGTGACTACTTTTTGGCCAAAATTAGCTTTTTGGGACCAAAAATCGCTGGGGGGTTTGGGGGGGGGTAGCCGAAAGTTGGGGAAGGGTATGTCAAAAATTCTAGGGAAGGGGTAAAATTGGTCCAAAATTTGGGGGGTGGAAACTATGATTGCTAATGCCAACAAACCATCAATCATGACGTAATTTTGACATTAGACAGGGGTTTTAAACCATAGGTGTAAGGTGGGGGGGGGAAGCCCCTCCAGCCCTTTTTTCAACCCTCCCCCAAAACATTTGGGGAGATGTCCCTCCCTCCCAACCGGGGGGGGGGGGGGGGGTAGTCGCGCCGGAGGCGCAAAAATTGGCCAACATTTGAGTATTTTAAGGGTAAATTTTGCAAAAATTTTCAAACAAGTTCAAATTTTGGGCATAACGTGTTTATTATTGCGAGAAATACACGTTTTTAACTGTATTATGGAGTTTCCAACTCAATATTGACCTTATTTTGGACTTGGAAACATCTGGCAATCAAGTTTTCGAGTTTATAAAACCAAACCACTGTCTAATGATAAATTTACTTCATGGCTGTATGTTTTTTGGCATTAGAAACGGCTGAAAATGCGATTTTTGGCAATAGAAACATTTGGGGAGGGGGTGGGGCCGTGGGGGTGTCTCCAATACGTATTTCTCGCAATAATAAACACTTTAAGCCAAACATTTGGGCTTTTTTGAAAAATTTTGCAGAATTTACGCTAAAAACACCCAATTTTTACCCAGTTTCCGCGCCTTCGGCGTTTGACTGGCTCGGGGGGGCATACATAGGTGTACCTTGAGAAAACGTTGGGGGAGGGGGTAGCCGAAATTAGGGTGGGTGGGGTCAGCCGTTTTGAGGTGGGGTGGGGTCCGGAAAAATCGAATTTGGGGGGGGGAAATTTTTTGGTCAAAAATTTAGAAAAAATTAGCAAATTTGCTAAAAAAGCGTTAGTTCCAACTAAAAATCAACAATAGTTCATCAATTTTGCACATTTGTTTGAAAAAAAACTAGGATTTTTTGCAAAAATTTCAAATTTTTCCAAAAAATTCCGAATTTTTACTAATTTTGAGGCAAAATTTTCAAAATTTTGAGGGTGGGGTCTGGCAAATTTGGGTGGATGGGGTCTGGGATTTGGCCATTTGGGGGTGGGGTCTGCCTCCAAAATTTCGAGGGTGGGGTCGGCACTTTTCCATTTGGGGGGAGGGGTTCCCCCCCCGGCCCACCCCCCCCCCAGGTACACCTATGGGGGCATAGGTGTACCAGGCTACAGTTTACCACCTGTGAGACCTCCGACCCCCCACGGAGAGGAGAAGACCCCCCTCCCCCCCTACCCGACCTCGACTACTCCCCCCCAAGCCGAGCTCAAACCCCCCCTCCCCCCCTAAAATTGGGTCCAAACCAAGTAAAAAATGCAAAATTTTTGAAAAATTTTTTTGCAATTTTAGAAAATTTTTGAAAAAAATTCGAAAAAATGGCTACAAATCACCTGTAAATAGCTAAAGATGGTTTTATATAGCAATTAAAAGGTGATATACGCAATTATAAACCACAATCTGGGCTAATTTAGGCATATTTTAGTACAAATTTGTCAATTTTTAAGCCATATTTTCGCATACAAAAACTGTTAACAGACGCTTTTCAGTACGTTTAATGTACTGTACATCGAAAAAGGAGAATTTTTAGCTAAAAAAACTTGGGTACCGTTTAGGGGGGTCCTCCCCCCCAAATTTCGGATTTGGGTGGGGTCCCACGAGCCAAATTTGGACCTTCTACAGGGGGGGTCCCCCTCCCCCAAATTTCGGATTCTGGTGGGGTCCCCCGAGCCAAATTTGGACCTTCTCCTCCCCCCCCCCCAACCCAAACAGGTGGTACACCTATGCTTCTACTCCCCCCCCCAACC
Organism: Trissonchulus latispiculum; assembly: GCA_030248195.1. Taxonomy (NCBI): domain Eukaryota; kingdom Metazoa; phylum Nematoda; class Enoplea; order Enoplida; family Ironidae; genus Trissonchulus; species Trissonchulus latispiculum. The sequence continues at coordinate 68,809 of JASAND010007792.1, read as the reverse complement.
CAAACAGGTGGTACACCTATGGGGGGGTTACCTACCCCCCCCCCCCCCAAAACCCCTCCCCAATTACATACACCTATGGTTCCCCCCCCCCACAAACTTTTCCTCATCCTCCCCTCTTGCCTCTCCTCCCCCAACTTTCGGCTACCTCCGCCAACCATAGTTTCCTTTGGGGGGGGGTATCCCCCCAAAATTTTCGACCAACTTTGCCCCCCCCCCCAGATTTTTTTTACTTACCCTCCCCCAATTTTCGACTACCCCCCCCCCGAACCCCCCCCAACGATTTTTGGACCCAAAAAGTTAGCTAAATTTGGCGGAAAATGGTCATTTTTTGAAAAATTTTTCTAAAATTTTGACCTAAAATCGCCTTAAAACGGTGCAAAAACAAGCCTTACTTTGATGAGAAAAGGGCTAAATTACAGAAAATTTGGCACTTATGTAGATGGGGGGACAAAAATTTTGCCTTATGATTCGAAAAAAATTTTTTGTCTCCGATTTGGCTGAGAAGTTGCCCCTAGGGTAAGTCGAGGTCGCTGATTTCAAAAATCGAATCGAGAGATCGATCCGATGAATCGATCGATCAGTTCAGTAGAATCGAACGATCAAAATCGATCAAAAAATTTTTTGTCTCCGATTTTCGCGAAAAGTTGTCTATAGAGTAATTTTGGGGAGCTGATTCCGAATCTCCAGTCGATATTTCATGAAAATCGATCCTGCGCTCGCAAAAATCGATTTTCATCGATTTTTCTAAAATTCGTCAATAAATCGATTTTGACAGCTCGGATCGAAAATTCGTCAATAAATCGATTTTGACAGCTCGGATCGAAAATTCGGAGCCCTGCTGAAGACAAGTGCAGCTCCACTAAACGATCTGATGTGCCTGAGCACAAACTCGTCGACCCGTACCCTGGCCCTTTTCCAATAACGCGGTTCTTCAAGTGATTAAAGTATTATTCTACCCTGGCACTGGGCGCTTTATCCAACCCATATCCAAACAAGGACCGCATAACCCCAGTCAAAAGCGGCAGTGTTCGGCACAGCTTTCTAAGTGGCTGAATTAGCTCCGGTAGATACTGGGCATTATCATGGTCTCCATCTTGGACTATTTTCGCCTTTTGTATAATGTGAGCAAACCATTCACCAAAAAGCTGCCTGCCCTTGAATTCCCAAGATGGATAGTCTTCGGATATCGAAGCTTCAGTTTCGACGCTGTGTAATGGAAAAGGCTAAATGAATCTCAAAAATGACGAAAAGAACTCAGGTTGTAGATTGTGATTCTTGATCTTATTGTTTGTTGTCCTAATCACGAGTGATGTGCCTGTAAGATCTCAATGTGAACCGTGAAACGTCCAAGCAACTGTATGAAAATAACTGTCATGTAAATACCAGAGTTGCCAGTCAGTTCACCACACCCAGGAAGTCACAATTAGGGGCATAGGTTCTAGTGAAGATAGGAAAATAAGGCTAGAAGTAGCAGTTTAACCCACTCAAATGACGCAAAATGGAATGGAACTTCAGCAGAATGCAGATTAATAAGGGTTAAGTAGGCTACCAATTAATAACGGAGGGGTCGGTACCCTTCCCGGGTCAGTAATAGGCCCTAGCATCGCTCCTGTTGTATAATGGAGGAGTCGGTACTCTTCCCAGGCCACGAATAAGGCCCCTCATTGTCAAGAAGTTCGTCAAAATCCGATTAAAACAGCTAAAATTATCAAGGAAAACGAATACAAAGAAAGAGATTGTCAAATAATCGGTAATTCAACAAGAGACTTCGAGTTAAAAAACATTTTCTACTGCCAATAAGGGCAAACTATTGGACGATGGGTTAATAAAAAGTCATAATTCGTTTGTTAGTAGCATAGGATAACCTTAATTAGTGTTGGTAAGTGTTAGTTAGGCATAATTTGCATTAATTAGGTAGTAATTAGTTAATTTGCAAAATTTTTAACAAAAATTTAAGTTAGGCTTATCTGAAAGGCAATTCTTGTCTGATTCCGATACTCCAAACCCGGTCTTTTAATTCTCAATATTACGAAAGTTATAAGCAAAAGAAGTTTTGATTAGTTACGTTTTAATTTTGTAATATTGGCCTTGTGTGACCTTTATAACAAGGCGTAACCGTTGCGTGTAGTTACGCCCATTCATGTTTCCATTCATTGAGCCCCTGTTGGCTCTCTCCCAGCAGAGATTTGCCTCGCAGAGAAGGACTTAATACACACCTTTTAGTATAGTAATACGTTCGGAGGGGGCTTAACTCCCTCCCAAATAAATAAAAGGAAACGAAAATCACTTTATCTTAGGTATATAATTAGATACGTAGAATAATAGTATTTGGTTTTTATTTCATGTAAAATTACGTAAATCTTTGTATGCACATTTTTAGGCAACAATTGCCCTCCTAACTAGTTTGTGGGGAACAGAGAGTTCCAGTGAGGGAGAGCAATTGTTGTCAGGATTAACGAGCGGCTTCCCTTGTCTACGGCCGAAAGGTCACGCCCAAGAGGAAAGAAAGGGGCTTGGAGACAAGGGAGCTGATAAAAATAATAAAACTAAAATTTATTAAATAAATTGGTTAAATTGGCAGTTAATATTCAATTTTTCATAATGGGCCCCGAGAGGCCGTTGTTTTGTACTGTTTTGCTTTTTATTTCGTGAAAATTAATTTTTTAAGTCAAGAATTTCCCCTTTGGTTACCTTTACGTGTTAACCAAAAAGTCTGCAAAGTTTCCCCAAAATTCAGCTTGGGAAATTCATCAAATAGGGGTCAGTTGGAGGGTCATAATTTCTTTTCCTCGTTAATCTCCCCTCCAACGGACCAGCCGCCTCGTCAGCCCGCGTCTGGCACATGCTTTAAGGTGCTGGTTTCCTTTCGGGTATTTTTGACTCCTACGACTTTAATCCTTTACGCAAAGGGCTAAAACTTACGAAATAACCTATTTCCGTGCTCTTTAACATTTTAGGACCAGTCCCGTATTCTTAGGCCAAAAGATAAGAAAGTTTTGGTTTTTGACCTTAAGCTCCCAGTAGGTAGACAAGACACGGGATTGGTTGGTATGGCTGGAAAGAGGACTCGAAAATGAACATTTTTGCTGTTACAACCTTTGAGCTATCTCCAGTGGTTAAGTCAGTATAAGCAATAAACTTTTTTTAGGGTCAAAAAATGGCCATTTTCGAGGAAATCAGTTTTTTCAAAATTACTGCCACATGTTAAGGACAAAATTGGCTTAGTTATACTCAATCGATACATCGTCCAAATGCACATTTTATGAATGCCTATTAGCTGGACTTTATTGCTTTCAGCTAGAGATTTGGCCGAAAAACCATTTTGGCAAAACTGCGATTATTTTGTTTCGAACATCGATTTCTCAAAAACTACTCGACGGATTCCGGAGATTTTCGGCAGAATCGAAATTCGCACTTCTGCGGAGGGACGTTTTTCTTGGTTTGGGCTAAAACGTCTCCAGTTGCGAGAAAATTGACTTCAAAGTTGCGAAATTTCGTGTCGCCGCACATTTGCCGGATTTTCTGGAGTATTGAGGCATGTTGAGCCAAATCCAAAAAAACGACCCTCGGCCCATATCTCCTCTGCATGACAGCACAAGAAAAAATTTTGGCCGTTTCTTCAGTTTTGAGAAATCGATGTTCAAAAATGTTTGGTCTATATTCATCCTGTTAGATGTCAGAACCGCTGAAGATTTCTGCCATTTTTTGCTAATTTTGCCAGTTTCGTAAGCTCATGTGAATCTACAGATAATAAGCTTTAAAACGATGTATAAAGCTGTTTCTATCTTCCAAGATTGCGAAAGTTATAGCGTTTCAAAAAATCATCACAAAAGCACTGCACAAAAGGATACCACCACCTTAAGATAGGGAGCTTCCAGAAATTTCTGGAAGCTCCTTCCCAAATCAAAAGAGACCCGACGAAAAGCAAACACCAGTGAGCTGTCAGACTCCTGTTAGCTCACTGGAAATTTCAAATTTCCAGTCAGTGTTTGCTTGAGGTACCGCCGAGACCGGGTTTCCCCCCAATATCTGTGCGTCTTCCCGTTGTGCCAGCATTTTGGCCAGGAATAACAGACGTACTTTACCCCCTCTAGGACACGAGTTAGGGCCCTCCTCTGACCCGCACTGGACAGAGGAGATGATCTGAGTAACACAGCAAACACCACACGTTGAGGGTCACATGAGCGTACTATGCTCTGCCAGAATTTGCACACCAGGAACGCATTTTTTAGGGATTTTCAGGAGGCCTTTGGCCTATTTTTTATTCTTTTTATTCGGCCTTCGGGCCTTTAATTTTTTTACAAAATATCACCAAGCCATGGCCTAATTGGCCTTTAATTTTAATAGGGGCTCTATGCCCAAACTTTTCCTTTTTGTCATCTTTCGGGGTTTCGTAGAAGAATTGGGATTCTGAGTGGGGACCCACCCCTGAGCTGAGATAGGAGGTCCCTTGGTTCGACCTCATGTGGAACTGAGCTAAAATTAGGGATTAATTCTCTCCACAGCCGGCAATTAGGAATTGCCGGCCTTAATTGCAAAAGATGGGCGCTACTGAAGCTAAAAACATTGTCTGTAATTGTGAATTGTCATCCTGTGTAGGTCGGCAACTAAAAGTAATAGGAACTAAAAATTTGAATCGTTTTAACTATTAATTATCAGGTTGTTTTAAGGTGGTAGTACCACTACCGGGATTTTCTACGTAATTTTTCCATGGATGAAGCAATCTTGACAAAACATTGGATAAAGCAAAACTGGTTGGCAAACAATCTTTGCGCAAAATCTTGGTGTCAGAGAATGCATAATTTGCTAGCTACCATCGTGGCTTTGTGCATGCGCAAATAGTCAAAATTTTATTTAAGTTTCGTATATTAAATTTTACTGAACTACGTGAAAGAGCGCAAAAAGCGCTTTAAAATGATGTGCATATCACTTTAGTACGTGGTTTCTATCAGAAGTTACAAGCGGTTGAAGCTAAATAGCTGATATATAGCTGATATAGCTGAATTACGTTGACCGTTTGCACACATAATGTAAAGTAAAAACAGTATATCCGAAAATTAAATCTATTGGGTTTTAACGGTTCCTTTTGCGTTATTTATGTGCATTATTTAATAGAAAGCACTTTGCAGCTGCTTGAAAGCATTGGAAATTTCGAAAACCAAAGCAAACAATGAAAAATTACAGAATCTTTGTTTTTGATTTTCTCGTCAGTCCTTCAGTCAAAATGGACCAAATTTTGCAAATATGTTTTGCATCAGCATACGCTCAGGCCGTTTTCTTGATTTTTGGAAAAACGCAATATTAAGCAAGATATAAAATTCACAAATTTTCAAAACACGTTAAAAAACGGAAAACTCACTTTTACGAAAAAGTAAAAAAACGGCCTGAGCGTATATGTAAACTAACCATATACTGAAAATCTCAAATGATTTCATAAAGGATTGAAGGAGATATTTAAATTTAAAGCTTTTAATACAGTTCCTATTGTGTAGACAGCAAGCCAGTATCCGCAGCGTCGTAGATCAGCTCATCTGATGCAAAACATGATAATGAACAAATTTGCAAAATTTCAAGCCGATTCATTAAGTATTTAGTTCACAGCGTCTGTTCAAAGTCCACCCCGGTAGTGGTACTACCACCTTAAAGGGGAATGGCCGGCTTCCCCGAAGTTAATTTAATAAAATAAAGCTGTCCTTAGCGGAACGTGCGTGTGTGTAGTTTTGTGTTATAGTAATAATTGCCCAAGGAATAATTACTCGTTCAGCTTTCCCGAAAAGTTACCAAAGTTTCAAAATTCTCAATCTTTGTCAAATCCACAAAGTTTACAAATTTCAAGCTGAAGATGGAAGTCAGTTAATCCCAAAACAAGGCGAATGTGCATACAATAAGTAGTTAGGTTTGGTTAAAGAACAGTTAGGAATTATTTCTTGTGTATAATCGTGTGTGTGAATGTGGTGTGTCCGTAATTGTGTGGGTTAGCCATTGTGTGAGTGCGATCCCCAAATTTACGTAAGCGGTTCCTTGGGTAAACCCCTCATGGTTTGTGAGGTTCCAAGAGTAGCCCCATTTCTAGAGTGTGATTCAAGGACCAAAATTGAGTAGTTGTGAGTGTGAATGAGGGCATACCATGTAAATCCCCTTTGTCTGATAAGGGTCTTGGGACTGCCAGAATGAATGAGTAAATATTCAGATATTAGGCAGGAAAAGGGCCAAGTTGAGTAGCAATTTGGCCCCTAACCGTAAATAATTGAGGGTTTCATTCAACACCTGGTTGTTAGTGGACGCGAAATTGCCATTTTGGAGTGAATGTTGTGTGTAATTTGTAAGGAAATAGTGGGTTGTTCTGTAGTTTGGAACGGGCTTACAGCCTAGGGTCACGGGGACCCCGAATTAGGACTAGTCTGTTAATCTGCTGGGTTTCCGGTCATCCGTGTAGGTAGCCCTGCGATTAGGGGACGGATGAGCCGCATTCATGGAACCCAGAACTAGTCGAATCAAAACTATAATGGGAGTAATGCAACCAATAGGACGAAATTTGCTACAATTCAGCATTTTACAGTAAACGTCCGAGTAACGGACTAATAAGTCATCTAGTTTTAGTTCAGCGAATAATGCCGGTTTTGTTGTGTTGGTAACCTGTTATAGATAGTGTCTAGTCAGTATAGTTAGCTTCAGTTAGGGATAAGCTTGTTATTTGCCTCACTTAAAACGATTATTGGTTTCAAAATACAAAAGAACGAACCAAATTAAAAGAAAAGAAATAAACCCGTGCTGAGGCTTGAACTCAGGACCTTCGGTGAGCTAGGCCGATGCTCATCCATTGAGCCACAACGGGTTATGATTAGAACTAGGCTAAGCTAGCTTATGTACCGTAGCAATTTGGCAACCCAGCTCATGTGCCTTGAACTAATGCACTATATGTGCAAAATACGCCAATGTGGACACAAACTTTGATCATGATTTTCTCACTCACTTTCTTTTTGTGTGGTAATTTCGTTTGATTTGCCCGTGCTACTTCTTGTACAAAATTTATAGTTTTGTAATTCGCTTCTCTGAAAATGTACGAATCGGTTTTGTGGAAGTTAGATTAAAGTATCTGTGTTCTAATTTTGATTTTGGGTAGGATATCTCAGTTAGGCACGAGAGGAGGCACTAACAATAGGCAACCAAAGTCCTTTTTCTTTTATTTTTACACTATCTTGGATGACAAGAACTTTCTGCTTTTCTTCCGCCACGGAATCTTCTGTACTGAATCCAACTTGCTTTCCATCGGTTTCAGACATAGCAACACAAACAATCGCTTTCAGGATATTATTTACATCTTCAAAGGAATTCTCACAAATAATAATAAGCTGATACTGCGGATAAAAAATCCCGAGTTCGATTTCTACAGTTCTTTTTGTGTAACGGATCCCAGTCGGAAATTATCTTCACAGCATGTGCAACATCAATACGTATATAGCAAGATGGTAGAGATGTTGACGTACCAAACAAAATTTCTGCGCATTTCTGAATGAATTCTTCGGTGGATGGCAAAAACAGCACAGAACTGAACCGCCAAGAGCCATAGAAAAATCAGAAATCTTTCAGACAAGAAGCACCTGAACGAATCCATCGTAAAAAGTCCATATGTAATTGCATCTGCGTTGTGTTCCTCGCTTATCATTCGGAAAACTGGAGTCCTCGAGGATCCTTCCCAAGCCAGACCCTGTGTGGAAATATTTCAGCTCATTTTTATTCAAATTAGTATAAATTTCATGCAACCACTAAATCCAAGCTCTTGTGTAAAGTCACAGGCTTACTAGCTAATTGCGCACTATAAAAGGCGCGCATACAAAATTTTAAGTCAGTTGTTAAATATCTTTGAGCGCGCATGGTCAGGCTTTTGGCGGGACTTCAGGTGTAAGTTAACGTGTGGGGCGAGCTGTTCCATTTTATTTTTGTCTTACATTTAGTTTTATTTCACCAGTTTTTCTGGTGCCTATTTCTTTTGTGATTTTGGAATTTATTGTTTTGGATTATTTTGTGAAATCGTTGGCTGATGTTCAATTTCGTAAACAAAAACTCGCGATGTTAGTTAGATTTCTACTATTTCTTTACAATTTGCTAGGGTAATCTGAAGAGTTCAGTCGGACATACACACACTCTAGAACCTCCAATCTTTATAAATTTATTCCGAGATAATACAGTCTTATCTCTACAACTGGCCACCGCTTTCACAGCTAGTAGTATGTCCGACTTTACTCGTCCGTTTACCCGGACTTTAAAACGCTTTAGAAATAAGACTGTTCATTTATCTTCAGAACTGTCTCAAAATCAGGCACCAGACTTTTTTGATAATTTTTTGAACCGAAATTGGAAACAGTTTTACCGGGGGTCGGAGATCGGGGGGAATTATTCCCCCCCCCCCCCAAAATAATTCGGGACCTCCCCTCCCCAAAATAATTCGGGACCACCCCTCCCCAAAAATTTGGGACCACCCCTCCCCCAAAAATTAGGACCGCCCTTCCCCCAAAATCGGGTTCCCAAGCCCAGTCAGGTAATGCATTTCCCCCAAATTTGGAATATTCAAATCCAGAAAATTCCAAGAAAATTTTCGATAACTTTATTTCTCCCTGTTTTGATGTTGCGCAGAGCACTCAAAGTGTCCTTTCTGCTATTTTGGGGAATGGGGCTGCCTCTAACAGTGTGTCTGGGCCGTTGTCCGGGCAAGCTGGAGAGAGATCCCCTCTTCCCCAACAACTTCAAAATTTACATCCACCCCCAAATATTTTGGGAAATGGGGCTGCCTCCAACAGTGTGCCTGGGCCGTTGTCCGGGCAAGCTGGAGAGAGACTCCTCCTTTCCCAACATCTTCTAAATCTAAGCTCCGAATCGCCTGGCAACTCCGGTGGGAGCTTTGCAGCCGGAGGGACACCACTCGCCTGTGTCCTGCCACTGGGAGGTCAAGGGCGTGGTGTTGCCCCCTTCCGGTGAAGGTGCCTGGGAGGCCTGCTTGCCGGCCCATCTGGAAGTTTTGAGGGATGTGCCCCGTTATGACCCCAAATACGCCTATTTTGAAGATTGGCTACCCCAATTTGAGTCAGCGTAGCCGTTCATCGGGCTCCCGGGGACCAGTGGGGGGGGGGTCTTTTGTGGAATAAATTGTCCGGAAAAGCCCAAATTTTTGCTTCCAAGTGCGGACCAAAGGTCGTCGAGTCTTACCAAGAATTTTTGGAACTAATAAAATCACAGTTTCCAAAACCACAGCGTTCGTTTCAGGAGCGTCTTTCGGCATTTGCACACCGGAAGCAGCTCCCCAATGAATCAGTGCGTCATTATATTTCCGAATTGCAGGCAATGGCCCTCGACCTTTGGGATACGCAGGAGGAGTGGGAACAAGAATGTGTTCAGCAGCTCTTTGCAGGAGTCCAAGACAAATTTGCTTCCGTGTTGGCTTCCTTTTTTATTGATGAACAGCCCACTATGCAAGATGTTCGCCGGGTCATAGACCGTTTGGAGTCACGGGAGGCACGCCTCCCGGAGGGAGACACTCTCTCCTATGACTTGCCAATTTATTATGTTGAGGAGGGGGACACCGCTAAAGAAACCGTAAACTCAAAAAATTCCGACATTCCATCACAGTCAAACTTGGAAGTCACAGCTTCTCATCTGGGGTTCCCAGAAATGAAACACTGGTGTGAACTGCATATCCAAGAAGCCTTGAGTAAGTGGGACGAAGAAAAAAAGAAAAAGTTTTCTGCAAATACTGTAAAAGACGGGGTCACCCACCGGAAAAATGTTGGGACCGTTATCCGCCCAAGGCTCCCCCGGACTATAAAAACCGTCCTTCCCCGGAAAGAGTTAATCACGTAACTTACATGTCAAATACGTACCCTGTTCAGTATGGAGGGCCTTCTCCCTATCAGCAACAATATCACCCCATAAATTATGCCCCGGCTCCTCTCTCGTCACAGTACGGACTTCCACCTACCAACTCGCCTCCAGTTCAATTTTCTGCTCCTGTTCTGGCCCTTCCACCCCCACCAAACTTGGGAAATCAGGAAGGCTATCTGGGCGGGCAAAATTCTCCGCCAACGGCAATTTCAGCTCCGGCCACTACAACTCCGGCCTCATGCCAACGTACAGTACATATGCAAAATGCAGGTTTTCCGGAATTTTCTCAAAATTTTGTACAAGCCTCGGATTCGGGGGTTTCAGCTCCGGCTGAACCTCCTTCTACTGGGAGAACACCTCCGGCTTCACATGGGGTTACAGCGGAGCAGGCTAATCACATTTTGAGCCAGTTTCAAATTGGTATGGTGTCTGATCCGCTTGGTGGCGAAGCTTCTCCGGGGGGGGGGGGGGGGCTCTCTGAGCCTGACCACTACCCGTCCGATTCAGTTGATTCATCAAACATTCCAGATTCTGATTATACTTTTACGGAGTTCCAGCTGTCAAATGTTTTTTCAAAAATGGTTCAAAACTTTACTACCTTGCAACGTTTATGTTTAAATCAGTCGGAATTCGACCCAGTCATGCTTGACAAAAGACAGCCTCCTCCCTCATGGACCGCGGAGTTTTCTCCCATACTACTCGGGGGTGCAACTGCCCCTTGCTGCTACCGGCCCGAAACTATTTCTGTAGGGACTGAAGAACTTTTCAGTCCAACGGCACTGCAGGAGCCAGTAAAACCCCAAATGAGAGATCCAACATCAGATGCAGTAACTCCGGGATGGTCCAGCGGAATTGAATCCGAGCAAGTACTGGCGGCAACAGACAATATGCCAGCCATACTTGCCACCTCCGGGAGGACCAAAATTTTGGCTGTTATCGACTCTGGGGCATGTATATCTATTGTCAGCCCCCGGACAGTTAAGAGAATATTGAAGGGGGCGCCAACGTTCAATTTTATAAACCGGATCCTATCACCGCAGTGACATCTAACAACGCACCTTTAAAAATTTCTGCTAAAGTTTTCGTCATCTTTACGGTGGGGCGTAAAGAATATGGGTGGTCTTTTCATATGGCTCCTGACTTTTCTCGTGAGATGCTCATAGGAACTGATTTCATGAAACGTTTTCACTGGGATTTGTTATTTTCTACTAACGAGGTGAATATGCAAGGAATACGCCACCCATTATTGCCATCAGCCGAAATTTTCTCGGAATTTGTTGCAAATTGGTGTGACGACGCGCCTGCGGTGATGTGTGTAAATCTGGGGGATACCCCCGCCCTCGGAGGTTGTGGCTTCGGCCCCCAACTCCCCTGCTGTCCGGGGTCCGACCTGCTTTTTGAAAACGCATATACCTGTAGAAAAATGCAGGATGACTCCAAAATCATGTTTCAACGCCGTATATCTGAACCATTTGCACTAAACCACTCATTTCTGCCAACCTGCCCTGCCAAAAGTTAATTTTCAAAAGAGGGGGTAAACCCGGAGTCATTATTTCGGATGATTAGCATGTTACTTGCTTAGCCCGATTGATTTGCTGAAAAATAATTCTTGCAATTCCACCAAAAAATTATTTTCTAAGCTTTTCTTTGTTTTTCATTTGAACCAAATACATACAATTTATATTTCAATTCGGTTTAAATTTTTTAACTTTATATATTTCCGGAACCTCCACATTTTGTCTTTTATACCTCCGGTACTATTGCCTATTTTATTCAGTTTAGGGCCATAAGTTTAGGTATACACATTTTAACTTACACCCTACACTTTCAGCTTAGCACTATAACCGTCTTATATTTTAATAATGCACTTCTTTTTACGTACACCTAAACTGGTCACAATTTTCCTGCCATCAGCACATTTGCAAGTTTTATTTCTAATTTAAGATCATGTGTCTTCCTCCATTGATCCAACTGATTTCAGTGAGCAACGGTTGTCGGATTGGATTCGGGACCATCTTCCGGAGTGAAAGAATTCACAGGACCTAACACGGATCTATCTAAGTTTTGAATATTGTTGGTAAGAGTTTTTGGATTACTACTGTGCTTGGTTAGAGCGCTCCGGGTTGGCTATAGACGGCCCGAGTCGCTTTGCTCCCTAGAATGGCTAAAATGTCAATGGTGTATTTTTCTGTGATAAACTTACTTTATTTTTTAAATGTTCCCTTGGACCGGCCATGGCGCCAAGGTCGGTTCAGGGCCAATATTTTCAATCTCAAATTAAAGGTGAATTTTCTATGAAAATCTTACAATTGACGCTATGGGGGAACACGTAGTGTTTATTGTTATTAATTTTCGGTTTTAACATCCGTGCATGGAAAAATTTGGTTTTGAGACCCGGATGCCTTTCGTAGTATCTTTATTTGTATCTTCTTTTCGTATCGTCTTTTGTATTTGCGTTTTTTAAAGTTTCCTTTTTAAAATTAATTTTTTGCCATAAATGCTTCCAAAATGTTATGGCTTACTTCGTGTTTTTGTACTACCTGGTCTCGTAAACTCTACAGGAGCGTCTTTGGATTCTCCCGGAGGGCAACCGGGGTCTCTTTCATATTCTTGTCAACTATATGGTCATGCTAGATTCGTACTGTTTTATACGTTTATGTTTAATTAACTTTGTTTTAATCAATTTTCAATTCTTAACGTAAAGTTTCGCTAACTTTGTGACTAATTATTTTTGTTTTGTGTTTTAGGTTCCTATCCCCTTGGGTTGCCGGTACGGATCCAGGTCCGGATATATGGTATTTGTGTACTATGTTTGTACTGTATTGAATGTGGGGTTAGGTTCGTGATCTCTTATGCTTGTTGGAAAACTCTTTGCTTGTCCAATAATGTTTTTGCTATGTTTGGAAAAAATTTTGTTTTAAAAGCAAGTGTGACTAGTGAGAATGATGAGCCGGGCCCCTGCGGTACTGGGTGGTGAATGGGGTATTTAGCTTCTAAAACGGGTTGACGTTCGCGCAGACTCTCTTCTGTTGATCAGTCGGGGGCTCCGCGGTTCCGCGCTGTGGGGCTACCCTCGTCTGGTCCAGCAGGAGACCCAGTTTTGCCGACACGACAAAAAGTTCGCGGTAAATTTTAACATGAGAACACGTAATGCTCCGAGAAAAATTCATCACGGAAAAATTGTATATTTCACCGTTGGAAGCTTTTCTCTTCATTGTTGCTGAAATTGGTTGTTTGGGTCCTCCGGGAAACCGTGTTGGCAGCGGCTCATTATGTACGCGATGCGGGTCGTACGTATGTCCTTGGCCCGTACTGGCAGGGGTGCTTGCGTGTTTTCATCTACTAACCTGCTATGTGTGATTTTGGGGGGATAAAGATGTCTAACTGCTCGAGTACCCTGGACCACCTTTTTTTCGTGAAATTCTTGTGATTTTTTCTAAGGTGATTTTTGCTTTCCGTGTTCCACTCTTCTGCTACGACAAATCATTATCTGAATTTTCTAAATTGTTGCGAATGTTTTCTTTGGTCTGCCGGAGGGTACTCGAGACTTGTTTTACCTCGTATTTTTCAAATTCTTTACCCTTTTTACCTTTTTACCTTCACCGTTTTACTCACATTTAACTGTCATTTTTCTTAGGCAATAGTACTGGGGGTATTCTACCGTCTCATACCTCGGCGGGTCCGTGGTTGCTCGCCGCCTGTGTCTTGCTTATGGCAAGGCAAGGGTGGGCGGTCAACCCCGGACCGGCACCTTGGACTCCTACTTTCAATTTCTTTGATTTCGGCGCAGTCTACGGTCGTTGGTTGTCTGGATACTCTCTAGGCAGCAGTAGCCGTAGGCTCGCGTCTCTCCTTCCCTAAATTAATCGGGCCCTTTTGTGCTGTATAGGCCAGTGTGCCTTATATTGGTGACTTTGTGGCCTTTGTGCCTTATATATACATTATTTTATATTTTTCTACTGTAGGCCTCCGTGCCGTATGCTATCCTTTATATGCTACATGCTTTACTTAATCCTTTTTGTTTTGTTGTTTCATTAATGTAACATATTCCCCTTCCCCCCAGTCCCTCTTCTGCGGCGAGTGCCCCTTAAGATGCTATATATGTTATGTAAACTGTTTATGCCCCATGATTGTGCTAGTGGCCCGGGTGATTCTGTGGTTGGTGGGCCTGGAGGTGTCGGTTGGCCCGGTGTTCTGTGGTTTGCGGGCCTGGTTGTTTGTGATTGGCCGGGGAGTTGGGTGCTTGGTCTGGAGCGGCTTGCGCCGTGGGGCGCCCGCTCCCCTCCCGGAATTCTGGTCCGATGGCCTGTGGGATCTTCCCCTGGCATGTTCCTCCCTGGCCTGAAACTGTGAACTATTAGTTATATATATAACTATTAGTTTTGTGGTGTTTATTGCATCCGGTGGTGTCCCCTCCTCTCGTCCGCTCCCCCTCCCCCTTTCCCCCATTTTTTCTCTAACTTGTGTTGTGTTTTTCATTCCAAATATATGCTTTATCTTGTTTGATAGCTTTAATCATGGTGGGGGGAATCTTTTGGCTTCTCTTTTGTGGGGTTTTTCGTTTGCAAATAATTTATTAAATTTATATTTTAAAAATGTATCACATACTCTTCCGAGATTCCTTTTTCTTTTGGTGCCCCCTATCTCGGCTCGGCCGTCCTTACTATGTCATATGTTGTCTTTTCTAACTGTTGTTATTTTTTCATTTTTACTAATGTATCGCGGGTTTATTCTCCACATAATTTTGTACTGCCATTGTTTTGCCTTCAATTTTGCCATTTTTGGTGCAGCTAAAATTTCATATGCTTTTTATTTTGTGCAGCTTTATTTTGTCGGCATTTATTTGGATTCGTATAATATGTCTACTTCGGTGGAGGCTCTCCCGGAGTTTTCAGAATATATTGTTGCTATATGGTTGACTTGTCCGGAGCACTGTGTAATTGTATGAAATCTTTCCCGGAGTTCTATAAAACCATGTAAAACCTTTCTCGGAGGAGTTTTCTAGTGTAGTTAAGTCCCACCGGAGTATAAATTTTCATCGTTTTTACGTTTATGGGTACCACTTCTGTCCTCCTGTTTGTTGTGTTAAGTTTTGCCCAGTATAGTGTCTATTGTAGCAAGTTTTCCCTTGTTCACTCTGATGTATATCTTTGAGGTGCAGAAGTATTTTCTATGTTTTTGTACTTGTTGTTTTGCTGCGGTAGTAAGTATTTTTTAGGTTATTTCCGAATGTTGGTTTGTTGTATGCAATTCCGGAGTGTTGTATATTGAGTATTTTGTAAATGTACATGTTGGTCCGACACAGTGTCTTCCGGAGTGGGTTCAAAATTGGGATGGGATCTCCCGGAGTACCCTTCTCTTTTGTTTCGTGTGATCTCGTCGTGGCTCAAGGGTGTCCCAAGCCGTATTTTGTCTGTGTTGAGTCGGTGTAATCCGTGTGTAATCGTAGTAAATGTCCCGGTATGTTCTGGAGTATCTTTATCTGTGTCTCGGAATCCCCTATGTGTATGTGTTGTGTGGGGCCCGAGTAGTGTCCCCAGGAACCCGGGCCTAAGGGATACGCAAATTTTTATCTTTTGCCGTTGTCTTCCTAAAACGCGTTTTATCTTTACTAGTAGGTAAGGTACTTAGGCTATTTGTGTTTTATTACTAACCCTTGAGCCCTTGGCCGCGGCGGGGTCGCGCGTTTCAAAAGAGAGGGTAATCTGTGGAAATATTTCTATTATTTCAGCTCATTTTTATTCAAATTAGTATAAATTTCATGAAACCACTAAATCCAAGCTCTTGTGTAAAGTCACAGGCTTACTAGCTAATTGCGCACTATAAAAGGCGCGCATACAAAATTATGAGTTCAGTTGTAAAATGTCCTTGAGCGCGCATGGTCAGGCTTTTGGTGAGAGTTCAGGTGTAAGTTAATGTGTGAAGCGAGGTGCTCCATTTTATTTTTGTCCTACATTTAGTTTTGTTTCAACAGTTTTTCTGGTGCCTATTTATTTTGTAATTTTTGAATTTATTGTTTTGGATTATTTTGTGAAATCGTTGGCTGATGTTCAATTTCGTAAACAAAAACTCGCGATGTTATTTAGATTTCTACTATTTCTCTACAATTTGCTAGGGTAATCTGAAGAGTTCAGTCGGACATACACACACTCTAGAACCTCCAATCTTTAATCTAATCTAATCTATTCTCTACACCTGGTAAATGTATATTGGTTGAGACATAGCACCTGAGAATTGGTCAACAAGTTGACAAACTGAACCCGTAGCAACAACTGACAATACTCTTACCCTTTTATTATATTCGTTCCATAGGTGTACCTGATGCGAGGACCAGTAATGAACGAAGAAGGAATCAAGACCAATGCTGTGGATTACGTCACGAGGAGTAGTATGCCTTTTTGACTTCGCCAAGGATATGACGGGATTGTGGTCAAGCAGCCCTTTAGATCTGCTTTCAAACATCGCTTTTCTCAGTTGGGCGGAATTGTACAAATGAGGAGGTTCCCGATCACCGGGTAACATCAAATTTACAGCTTGATCTTCTCTCCACACTGATGCAAACGTTTTCTCTAGTACAAGCTTGCTTCCAAAGACTTCGCGTTCGGGACCCATTAAGGGGAGTTTTACAACCGGTTGGGTATCAGAATCGGTAAAGTCCGCCAACGCCCAAAATACGTGTACAGAAAACGAAGCCGGCTCATCAATTACGAAAGCTTCTAACTGGCAATCGCATCCGGAACAGTGTCCCGACATAACAATGTGTTGGCCATATGGCGTAACTTTGTGGTATTTGAAGACAATGGCGCAGGGTATTTTGGTAGCTTCCCAAGTTTTTCTGGCAATCAAGGTCGTCCACGCTTTTTGCAGGTCAACTCTATCGTGCCCAGGTCTGGCATTTCGGTTATTGGATGACACACGAATCGGTCGAATTTGGTCCCATTCTTCTTTGGTAAGTGTGAGCTCCAAATTGGATTTGCAGGGAGAAGGGTGCTTTCGAGATGTAGGCGCACCGGGCGAAAGCGGTTGCGGCAGAGGGGTCACTGCTAACGGTGTGGTCAACGCAACAGTCATTAACTGATTCAGTTGGTTCAGAAGGGATAAATGATTGATGAATTGATGAATTGATAAATGATTAACAAGCTGGTAGAAATAATTGTTATCTGCTCATGTTCTTCAGTGCCGCATTACATTACACTATGTGCAGCACATTCCATTTTCTTAAGTATTAGCATTAAGGAAATATATATATGTTCCACCAGACGATAGAGGAGCTGACATCATTGAACCCAACAGTGGAACATATCGAGTGAACTCTTCAGCCAAGGCAGCTGCGTGCCAAAAAAATTACTATAAGGTTTAACGCATTTGATTCAGGAGTAAATATTTGATGCATCATCCTTGCTCAACTTAAGCAACATGGATGGTGGATGGTTATTTGCCAAAATAAAATCACTTATATCTGCTATCCTATAGCACATATCTCTGGAATTATGTCACGGTGGACTAACAAGGGACCAAATCCAGTGGATGATGGATTGATGCATATTTAATGGAGTTAACGCTAAGTTAATGTTTCCTGTTGTGACCGGGATTAATATATGCTGTTTGGTGTTGTTTGAGTTACTGGGAAGCAGTGATAGGCATGGGCGGTGAAAAAGGTCCTCCCGTGTGTACCCTGTTTGCCAGCTGAGTCCACCAACCAGGTTTTAATTTGTAAAATTAAACAAGACTTAAGGGCTAAAACATGGTATAAAATTTGGTACATACAATATTACGCATTGACACAGGCTGATTAGGAAGGAGAATGTACTTTCTGCATCATATCGGCCAACAACATGTTAAACCACATTTTTTCTTTTGTGGCCCTTTCAACTTTCCTGTCTGAGTACTCTGCCTTCCATCCCCCTCCTTTCTGCAGCCTATGTTTTCCCCTGTTTTTTAGCCCTTCCGAGTGTGTTTGTAGATTTCAGCCATCTTAGTCACTATTGATTTGCGGGGGACAGCCGCAATCGCCAAACAGCACGATTACGGTTACCCTGGGCGTGACTGAAATACCGTACGTCAGGACTGCTTGGGGATCTTGTTTTCTATCCTTGATCCTCGCCTCTCCGCTTCTTGTCTATTTCATGGACTGCGGAGGGCAGCATGATAAAGGCCTCTCACGAGAGCCTACATTGCTGGGCACCAAGATAAAAAATAAAAACAAAAATTGATTATATGCAAAATTTCAAATTTCCGGAGTTAGGGACCACTGTTCAGTGTTTTTGGCCTTCAATTTGCTAATCTTTGAAAATTTTAAAGAGGTTTAAAAATCAGTACAAAATTCGGACCTCTACGTAATGGTTGGGGTGGGAACAAACCAATTCGAGCTCGCACCACTACTAGGACTGACGCAAGGAACACTTGCCTGACTACTAAGACGATTGCAAGAGTAGTAGTTTGGCATAAAATGGACGGTGGGGATGTGGAACATTTAAAGAATTCCCTCTTGCGAGGGAGTCAAAATTCTAATTAGGAAATTAACTTAAAAGGAAAAATGAAGATTAGAATTTAGGTTAGAAAACTGAATCAAACATAAATTACACATAAAAATAAAACAAGAAATGTTAAGATTTAACTTACATAAAAGCAGAAAGTGGGAACCCCTCGAATATGAGCACAACCAGTCACGGCAAAATTAAATCCGAACTGAATAAAAGATGACGTGTTATTACAAAGAGAAAATAGGCAAATTGGCAAAGTTGGCGAAAACTACAAGGGCTCGCCAATCCATGTCCAATATGCTGTAACCCAGCTTTTAGGGCCTCCAATTGTTCCTTAGTCTGTGTCTCCAGGGTACCTAGAGAGACAGACAGAATAAATTTTACAATTAAACCTAAAAATAAGGGGGTTAGCAAATTATACAAACGAAATTCACACAGGATTAATATTAATCCCAACAACTAGTAATAAAATGGTTGGTTAAAAGCACTATCACAAGAAAGTTACACAGGAAAACTACACAAAACACCCTGATTAGAAAAATAAACTGCGCAAAAGGACGCTACAAAACACAGAAAAATGCACAAAATCCCGCGCAGATATTACTAGAAAAATACGTATATTGGCTCAGAGCGCAGGTAATAGGCGCAATCAACCCGCATAAAATGCACAACAATCGCAAAAATACCCCCGACAATAATACAGATAAGACCCCGGAAAAAGCACAAAATACGTACAAATATTGCAGAAATTATCCCCCTCAATACGTATAAATAACACAAAATAACAAGGAAAAGGGGAGAGGAAAAAGAAAAAATTTTCAAAAGTAACCTAAAGGTCGGAACTGGCAGCCTAAATGTAATGCTAGTAGATTGGTAACCGACTACTAAGCGCTATGGGATGGGTACTGCGCACAAGGAAACGACTAAACCTGGTGGAGATGTTGTTCCAGTCGACCTGTAGCAACAGCTCGCCTAAACTCTGGACCAACTGTGACCCTAACTCAACTACAAACCCAACAAACAACACAAAACGCACTCGAACTAATCTAAGACTGCCAGATCTAACTAAACTGCCTACCTACCGAACAATAAATGCTAAACCTAGAGTACAACAAATTGGAGACCCGAATTTAATTATTTTTAACATAACTACAATAAAACACGAAAAACAAAGACATGTTACAGCATAAAGCATCATGAATCACACGCGATTTTTACAGTGGCAAAAATTATTTCAACACTTACAATTAACAACAAGAAATCCAAAGACGTCCAGAAAAATCCAAATGAAGCGAGCAAGTAGGAAACCATACAAATAGAATAGGGGGGATTGTTTGGCCGGTGCGACCAAACCAGGGGACAAATAATTATAATAATAAGGGACAAGTAATCGCAAGTAGGCAGTTAGCACTTAGAAACTGGAAACCCCAGGTTAACTAGTGGCAGAGGAACGAAAGTATAGAAAACGTATGAAAAGGGCTCACATACACCTGCAATTTGTCGTGTTCTGCAAAACGAGTACTGCCAGCCGTCTTTTTGAAATGTATAGGAGACAATCGGACATTCTGTCTTATAGGGCTTTGTGTCACCTATATAAAGCCGCAGTCCGACCTGTTATGGAGTACTGTTGTCGAGTATGAAACTCTGGTGCTAGTTTCACGATATGACAGACCGTTTGATTGCAAGTCTTTGTCGAAGGTGTGTGATGTCCAGAAGTCAATAAAGATCCAAGGCGTATTTGACTGAAGTTAGGCTGAAATAGGGCTCGCTCATAGATGTAGAAAACTCCTACGTCAACTGAATTATTTATTCAAACATAAAAAGAAATCAAACATTATTCAAATCCAAATCTGATCAAATTACAAAAACACTCGGATATGATGGGACGAACACAAAAGGGCAGAGATAACTAACCTCGTACCAGACGACCTACTCCCAACACAACCAACACTACAACTGAACTGTTCGGCCATCTTGAATTAGTTCAATCTCATGAGTCATTACAAGCCACGAAATTAGGCATCAATAATTATAGATTGATCATTCATAAGGTATTACCAAGAGTACATAATGATAAGAGTATGACAAGCGTAACACTTTATGCAGTGAAGGCCATGCTATGCGCGCTATCGGCTGACCCCCCACGAATAGACCCCCCTTTCACACCGCCCCTATATGGGAACGTGGTCCAACCGGGGAACGCTCACTGCTTTCCATAAATACACGTTGAAATTAAGAGCGGTCCAATTTGGGGAGGGGGTTTAAGCGTGTATGTTTAACACTTGCATGAAGAAAACATGCTAAGCGAGTGAGTGACCCCCGTTTGGGACTATGTACCATACGTGTGCTTGGGGGGGTTTGGGGGGGAAATCACCCCCCCCCAGACCTGAGCTCCACCTAGTGATGTTTACGCTGGCCTATTTAGTTTCAGTTTCAGTTTCAGTTTCAGTTTCAGCTCCACTTTCAGACAAGTATCAGTTTCAGTTTCAGCTGAAAATATGTTCTAGTTTCAGTTTCAGTTTCAGTTTCAGTTTCAGCTCGTAGTTTAGCTTAGTTTCAGTTTCAGTTTCAGCTCCAAATTTATTATAGTTTCAGTTTCAGTTTCAGTTTCAGTTTCAGCTCTGACTAAAATTAGTTTCAGCTTTAGTTTCAGTTTCAGCTCTGACTAAAATTAGTTTCAGCTTTAGTTTCAGTTTCAGCTCCAAGTTTTTTTATAGTTTTTAGTTTCAGCTCCAAGTCTTATAGTTTTCAGTTTCAGCTCTAACTAAAATGAGTTTCAGCTTTTGTTATCGTCTATGTTATCTTTATTTATGCTAATCAAATCAATTAGTTTCCGCCCCTAATTCTGAACTTTCGCATAATCTCATTAGACATTTTTGTTTGTGGCAGGCAGGACACTGCGAATTTTTGGTGTCTTGAATTCTTTCTATAGATAATATCAAGAACATAAAACACAATATATAATACTCAAGTAAAACCTTCAATCTTTCCTATTGGACACTTCTATAACTGCGGCTATCTACACTGAAAAAATTATATTGCAGCAACCTAAAAGGGAAGAATTAATAGCAATTTAAGTAACCCTAAATTTGGGGTTCTTTTTAGTTGTTGGTGCTGGGCTCCTTGTCCTTATAATGATTTCATAGGAAATGTTGTTAATCACGTCGGGCAGATTTTAAAATGATTAGTTAATATTCTGAAAAAAAGTTGGAAACAGATCAAATAAATATCGCCATACAGTAGTATTTTAACACTTTAATGCACTATTAAATTATACAAACGTTTTAGTGCAGCATTACTTGTCAAGCTGTTCTGTACAATTTTAGAAGTAAAATCACTAGTCAAACGTTTATATTTATATTTATATATAAGGCTGGAATTTTACGTGCTGGGAACCGGACCAGTTTTTAAGACACTCGTCTACGCTAAGCATGCATACGCTAGAGCTGAAACCTATTTCAGCTTCAGCGAGAGCTGAAACTAGTTTCAGTCTTAGTGTGGAGCTGAACCTGTTTCAGTTTCAGTTTCAGCTCCAAAACGGTTCTAGTTTCAGTTTCAGTTTCAGCTCAAAAGCTATTTTAATTTCAGTTTCAGTTTCAGTTTCAGTTTCAGCTCTCACTTCGACTAAGTTTCAGTTTCAGTTTCAGCTCCAAATCTGTTATGGTTTCAGTTTCAGTTTCAGTTTCAGCAACTGAAACTGAAACATGTACAAGCTGAAACTAGGTTTCAGTTTCAGTTTCAGCTGCTGAAACAACACTAGCTCCACCCTCCAGAGGGGTCCCTCACCCCCCCCCGAATCCGGATTTTTCCAGTAAAAAACCGGAAAAATCCGGTTTTTCGGCGGCCTTCGGCCGCCCTTCACCCCCCCAGAACTTCCCCTCCTGCACATGTCTGCTATGTACCCATATAGGGGCGGTGTGAGAGTGGGGTCAATTCGTGGGGGAAGGGCAGCCACTAGCGCGCATAGCATAGTTTTGACCTTCACTGCATAGAGTGTTAGGGTTGTCTTATGGTAAGAGTATGGCAGCAGGCACACTCCCTGTTATCAGCAGAAAACCATGCTCTGCACGCTAACGCCCTATTCCCCCCCCACAAATCGGTACCCAGTGACCCCCCCAAAATCAGACCCCAGTTAGCCACCCCCCCCCCCCACAAATCACACCCCAGTGGATTTCACTAGGGTCTGATTTGTGGGGGGGGGGTCATTTCACTGGGGTCCAATTTGTGGGGGGTCATTTCACTGGGGTCCAATTTGTGGGGGGGGGGAGGTCAAATCCACTAGGGTCTGATTTGTGGGGGGGGGGGTGGCTAACTGGGGTCTGAATTGTGGGGGGGTCGCTGGGTACCGATTTGTGGGGGAGTAGGGCGTTAGCGTGCAGAGCATGGTTTCTGCTGATAACAGGGAGTGTGCCTGCTGTCATACTCTTATCATTATGTACTCTTGGTCATACTCTTATCATTATGTACTCTTGGTATTACCAAGAGTACATAAATAAGAGCATGACAAGCACCACACTCTATGCAGTCAGAGCCAAAACTATGCTATGTTCGCTTTCGGCTTACCCCCTCCCCAAATTGACCCCCTCTCACTCCGCCCCTATATGGCTACGGGGTCCAAACGGGGTACGCTCACTCGGTCTATGTTTCTGTGCTTAAGCTCAAGAACACAAGCAGTAATTCAGTGTAATTTGTGCCTGTTTCGAACTTTAGAACACAAACATAGTGGGCGAATTTGCTTTGTTCACTGGGGTCCAATTTGGGGAGGGCGTAGGCCGTTAGCGAAAAGAGCATAGTTTTGGCTCTGATAAGAGAGAGCTTGCCAGTTGGCACACTCTTATATTAGGTACTCTTGGTATTACTTTTTCACTCACAGGCTCATTTCTGCCTACTTAGACTTAGGCTTAACTCACTGGTACATTCTATATTCTACACTGTCTACGTGTGGAAAGAGAGAGATTTGGACAACGAGAAAATCAAGCTGGGTTCAGGCCAGGAAGAGGATGTATGGACCAAATCGTCACACTCCGTCACCTACTGGAAACTCGGCACGAATATAGAAGCCCTGTGTTTACTGCATTTGTGGACTTCCGTGCAGCATTCGATTCTGTCAACCGAGGGGTGCTCTGGAAAATCATGGAGAGTGAAGGTGTGCCGGCGCTACTGTCAATCCTGAAGATCTTGTATAAGAACACTGCCGCAAAAGTCCGAGTATAGGGTCGCGATTCACTTCCTTTCCAGATGTCATCCGGTGTCCGTCAGGGATCTGTAACGGCCCATCTTTTTTTCAACTTTTGTATACGTTGGATTTTAAAGAAGGCCATGACTGAACCAGCCTTTGGTGTTCTGGTTGGGGATGAAACCATTACTGACCTGGACTTTGCCGACGATGTCGCTATCCTAGCTACGTCGGTTCCTGCTCTTCAGGCGATGATAGACCGGGTAGTGACATTTGCCAGTTTCGTTGGGCTAGAGATCAACGTTGCTAAGACCAAAGTAATGGGCCCAAAATGGTGTGCACCACCACAACTCTCAATAAGCGGCACTGCATTGGATCCTGTTGATTCCTTTTGCTATCTTGGCCGTGTAAATTCCAATGACGGCTCGTCATCTGCCGAAATCTCTTCGCGTATTGGGAAAGCGCAAAGCGCATTTTTGTCCTTAGTAAGACCCCTTTGGCCAAAGAGGGCAATCAGCGTTGCGGCGAAGGCCAAATGAAAGAACAAACGAAACTAAGATTGTCACTACAGCACCTCCGACCCGAAAAATCCGGGCCCGAGGTGGGAATCGAACCCACAACCTTTGGCTGTCTAGGCCAACGCTCTACCGATTGAGCCACCCGGGCACAATCGAACCAAGCTTAAGTTGGAATTCGTTCCCAAACTGTAGTGACATTATAGAAGAGGCTTTCGCGCCAGCCCACACAGTCTGATGGGAGCAAACCTCGACCGTTTCAAACCGTAATGGGCAAGACAAATGAAAGTACAAACGAAACTAAGATTGTCACTACAGCACCTCCGACCCGAAAAATTCGGGCCCGAGGTGGGGATCGAACCCACAACCTTTGGCTGTCTAGGCCAACGCTCTACCGATTGAGCCACCCGGGCACAATCGAACCAAGCTTAAGTTGGAATTCGTTCCCAAACTTCCCAAAGTTTACGATGCGGCTGTCAGAAGCGTTTTGCTGTATGGATGTGAAACCTGGACCTTGAAATCCTTAGACCTGAGAAGAATCAGCGGCTTTGAACACCGATGCTGGCGTCGGATCCTTCAAATTGCTCCTCAGGCGCATATAACCAATGCAGAAGTAAGCGCCAGGTTCTTGCACACTGAGGGAATTGACACAATTTTGAGAATGAGAAGATTGTCTTGGTTAGGCCATGTCCTGCGGATGGCACCAAGCAGATATCCACGTGCTGCCTTAATAAGACCAATTCCCCCAAATTGGAAAAGACCTCTTGGGCGTCCTCTCAAAACATGGACCCGAATAGTTTTTGAAGACTTGGATTTTCGCCCGTTTGCACCAACGTCAAGATTATCTCAAGCTTAAGCTAGAGATTATCTTCAAGTTCAGGATTGACTTAGCTGTAGCTTATCTCTAACTCTGATTTAGAGATTATCTCCTGCACCAAACAAAATTAGTTCGAGATTATCCTATCAACAGCTTAAGCTCGAGATTATCTCGAGTTAAGGATTAACCAATCAAACTTTATTTATGTGTCATGTGATGAACAGTTTCGCCAATCAAATTGGAACATTTCGTCTGTTTTATAGCATGACAGTCTGAAATTTGATGGCTATCTGTCGATGATAAAATATTTATTTGGGCGGCATCAGCCGGGCACATGCGCTAGACTATATATTATTATTCAGTTTGAGCATTTTAATTAAAAAGGAAAGGATTGTTTGTAAATTCAAATACAAATTGATTTAGATTTCAACGTTTAGATACGGATACAACATGAATAAATTCTTGCTTTTGATGTTTCTAAAGTGTTTAGAACATTAAAATGTTTTTTTGAATATATCGATGAAAGCGTTTTTAATCAAGTGTTGTAAGGTATGGTGTTTATGAAGTATAACAATGCACAAAACTTGCTTCCAAAATAGAAGAAATTTACACCAACGGCTCAAATTCAGGAATCTCTAATGGAAACCTTGAGATTATCCTGACTTAATCCTACTCAGAGGTAGGATTGAAATTTCAGTAGTTGGAGATTATCTCGAGCTCACGATTATCTCTAGTTTTAGTTGGTGCAATGCTCCGTGGAGATAATCTCCAGTTAATCTTGAGTTAATCTCGAGATAATCTGAAGCTCGAGATTATCTCTTTTGGTGCAATCCAGTGTTTATGTCGGGCTACCTCATTTATGGCCGTCGCTGGAAAACTGACTGGCTCACCATTTGCTGCGACATGTTAGCCGATAGATTGCAGTGGAGACTTGTTCGTAACTGTAACCATAGTGCTGGCTAGGGATGAAGCCATCTGTTGCCAGGATTAAGCAAGTAAGCACACTGTCTTCCACTTTGCTCGAGTGCACCTCACTACGCTGTGGAAGCACTGGAAGCCTTGAATAAGAAAGCATCAAAAATCTGTAGAACCCAGTTCGATTTCATCAAATTAAGACGCTTTATAGGGCCACTATCCATTTACCATGCCATGCTCAACCGTGACGATATTCCATCCTTGCGACGACTGCTTCCTCCGCCGATATTGGAAGATGGTCGAACGAGAGCTGCATCAAATCCGCGGTCAAGAACTGTCAAGACCGGTCAAACCCGACCTTCCATAATAGATGTATGTAAAAACCAGAACTGACTAAACAGGGGATCAAATTTAGAATTTTGAATTATTAGCTAAGTAAACTGAGGTTTATGCACAAAAGGACAATTTTTCATTTACCGTTCGTACTGAAGATAGCATTACATTTTAATAATTCAAGGTTAAAATCAAGGGAAATTTTATGAAATATACCACAGTATGGTAAATATGTTGTAAAGTCGCTTAAACTGGCAACATTTATAATGTAAAACATTGTAAATATTTACGGTGATTCATGTAACTGTTACGTGAAAGCATGGATTATAGGTATCAAACCTTTGAAACAAAAAATTCGCAAAAAATTTAAATTCGAAAATTAAATTCAAGATATATTTGTTAATTAATAATATTTGTTAAATTAATGTTATTTTCAGCTATCACAGTAATTGAAAGTTCTGAAATTTGTTAAATAAATTCAACTTTATAGTTGTGTCAAATGATTATGATTGTTGTGGAAGAAAATACTAATTGTAACTTCTTGTATTGTTTTAGATGGAACCAACAGCAATGGTAAATGGTAAATATGCTAACTAAGCTTCAGGGGTGAAGAGGGGCGTCTCTAGTACAAACCCACTGCTCTGTAAATACATGGTCATGGGACAAATCCGCAAAGTCTGGTATTTCCTCTCAAGTTCGGCATTTTTTTGTTTTCAGGAATCAGGAATCGAGAAAAAATTTTATGCCATGCCATTACGTAGGGTGGGGTGCCTTTAAAACAGATTTGCCCAACAGGAACGTTCAGTTTTCGATTTTTTGCAAGTGGCCCACCACTATTTGGCACGCACTGCGGCCCGTAAGTGGTCCTCCCCACAGACCGCAGTCAAGAGGCAGAGAGAATAAGATCACGGACAGAAAACGTGATCCCGGACCAAGCTACCGTAGGGTTATTTCAGTCACTCCCAAGGCCACTACATTAGTTTTTCCGAATGCAGCTGCCCCCCGCATGGCAATAGCAACTAGGTATATGCTGAAAACTGAACTGAAAGCCCACTCGAAAGGCATTCTCAGTTTTAATTTTAATTTTGAAAATAAACTCTTAAGGTGCTGGTTTCCTTTCGGGTATTTTTCACTCCTACGGCTTTAATCCTTTACGCAAAGGGCTAAAACTTGCGAAATAACCTATTTCCGTGCTCTTTAACATTTTAGGACCAGTCCCGTATTCTAAGGCCAAAAGATAAGAAAGTTTTGGTTTTTGGCCTTAAGCTCCCAGTAGGTAGACAAAACACGGGATTGGTTGGTATGGCTGGAAAGAGGACTCGAAAATGAACAATTTTGCTCTTACAAGCTTTGAGCTATCTGCAGTGGTTAAGTCAGTATAAGCAAAAAACTGTTTTTAGAGTCAAAAAATGGCCATTTTCGAGGAAATCAGTTTTTTCAAAATTACTGCCACATGTTAAGGACAAAATTGGCTTAGTTACACTCAATCGATACATGGTCCAAATGCACATTCTATGAACGCCTATTAGCCGGACTTTATTGCTTTCAGTTAGAGATTGGCCGAAAAACCATTTTGGCAAAACTGCGATTATTTTGTTTCGAACATCGATTTCTCAAAAACTACTCGACAGATTCCGGAGATTTTCGGTAGAATCGAAATTCGCACTTCTGCGGAGGGACGTTTTCCTTGGTTTGGGCTAAAACAACTCTAGTTGCGAGAAAACGCAATGCGAAGTTGCGAAATTTCGTGTTACTGCGCATTTTGCCAATTTTCTCAACCGTTGAGACCTGCTGAGCCAAATCCAAAAAAACGTCCCTCGGCCCATATGTCCTTCAGATTGTGGCACAAAAAGAACTTTTGGTCGATTCTTCAGTTTTGAGAAATCGATGTTCAAAAACTTTTGGTCTATATTCATCCTGTTTGATGTCAGCTTGTCAGAAAACTTCTGCTGTTTTTTTGCTAATTTTGCCAGTTCTGTAAGCTCATGTGAATGTACAGATAATAAGCTTTAAAACGATGTATAAAGCTCTTTGCAACTCCCAAAATTGCGAAAGTTACAGCGTTTCAAAAAATCACCACAAAAGCACTGCACAAAAGGATACCACCACCTTAAGTTAGTTTGAAAACTTTTATAATTTAGACTGCATAAAGTTTTAAATTGTTTTAAATCTGACACTAAAACTACCAGGTGGAACCTTCTTACTCCGCGCCTTGTACCCTCGGAGCTAGGGGGTCTTTTCCTTTTTCTTTATCAGTTTCTTTTCTTTCTCTTCTTCTTTCATTGTTTATCAGTTTTCTTCTTTATATGGGGGACCACGGGAGCCAAGGAGGGGAGCAGATATGCAATCGGGGAATTTAGGTAATTTCCGAGGATGGTTGCAAAAAAGACTTGCAAAAGTTCTAAACTTTTGCAACCTCAGTTTTCGATTCTGAGCTCCATAAAATTTAGGCCCTTTTAAGGTTAATTACAATTTCGGGATAATAACTGAGTGTTTCTGCGTCTCATAGCCATTTTCTTCATCGGGAGAGTATTTTTTAGTCTAAGATTACTACTACTACTACTACCAATAATAATAATAATTAACCCTGTTTACTAGCTGCTTTACTAGGCTGCGCAGATAGCAAGTGGGACAAAGTGGGACCCCGCATAGACAAGTGGAGGGGATGGAGGTCTTTAGCCGGCTTATACTTGTCCGTTTGGCAGTCTGTCCGTTTGGGCGTTTGGGCGTAAGAAAATGTTCAACACTGCTCAACTTTTCTTACG
This sequence comes from Trissonchulus latispiculum, assembly GCA_030248195.1. Classification (NCBI taxonomy): domain Eukaryota; kingdom Metazoa; phylum Nematoda; class Enoplea; order Enoplida; family Ironidae; genus Trissonchulus; species Trissonchulus latispiculum. Next base: position 39,929 of record JASAND010007792.1, on the reverse strand, counting down.
CCCAAACGGACGCTTCCATAAGGACAGACGAACATTTTCATTTCAATTGAGTCTACGCCTAAACAGACAAACGTCCAAACGCCCAAACGGACAAACGGATCACCCGGGCTTAAAAAAGCAACGGACACAAAGATTGCCAATTTACAGCTCAATAACCAACAGTGAATACCTTGGAAGAATAGCGGACAGCGAATACAAAACTGGCAAAGGCATTACATCTGAATTCAACTTTTTCAACCTTAATTTTACTAAAACACCTTTAATCTTGCTAATGCCATTACATATAACCTTCTGTGACGTCTGTGATTTTTTCATAGCAAATTACTGTTCAATGAATTGATGAATGATTAACAAGCTGGTAGAAATAAAATTCGAAATTGTCATCTGCTCATGTTCTTCAGTGCCGCACTTATTACACTATATGCAGCACATTCCATTTTCTTAAGTATTAGCATTAAGGAAATATATGTTCCACCAAACGATAGGGGAGCTGACATCATTGAACCCAGCAGTGGAACATATCGAGTGAACTCTTCAGCCAAGGCAGTTGCGGCAATTGCTGAAACAACTAATAAGGCAACATTAATCTTGTATCAACTCTTTTCGTGAATTTTGATATTGGTCTGACATCCGTAACGATTAAAGTAAATTCTAAACCTGCAAAAATTGATTATAAGCAAAATTTCGGATTTCCGGAGGGAGGGACCATTGTTGAGTGTTTTTTGGCCTTCTCCTATTATGCTAATCTTTGAAATTTTTAAAGAGGTTTAAAAATCAGTACAAAATTCGGACCTCTACGTAATGTTTGGGGTGGGAATAAACCAATTCGAGCTCGCACCATTACTAGGACTGACGCAAGGAACACTTGCCTGACTACTAAGAAGATTGCAAGTGCAGAAGACTCGTCGTCACTTATAGCCTCGCCAAGAGGAAAATTTAGGAGGACGCCGAAAAGGGGGAAGTTGAAGGAGGGGATCAACATTTGACACACTAGCTACATAAATGTTTCTGGGCTGTTCTTAGGATACTTCCTAATTAAGAAAGTGGGAACCCTCCGAATATGAGCACAACCAGTCACGGCAAAATCAACTCCCAACTGAATAAAAGATGACGTGTTATTACAAAGAGAAAATTTCTGTGTGGGTGTATGGATGAGATAATCAGTCTTCCGCAAGCTAACACTTTTGCGCAATAACTGCAGTGTTACGTTTGTGCTCTGAAATTAAGGTAAATGAGAATTTTGGGTTATTTTTGGAATTTAAGCATAAGGATAGCATTTCAAGTTATACAAAATATGATTTCGCGGTCTAAAATAACAGTAAATAAAGACAATCCAGAAACAAAAATAATATTAAAGGGATTTTAAGGAGTTTTAAGGGAGTGTGAAATATTCTTTACGTTTCGTATATTTTCGTGAAAATCTACATAAATGATGAAACAAAATTTACTTTAGCTAATTGGGTAGCTTTGCAATATGGAGTTAGGTTTTTGAAAAAGCGTGGGTTGTCAGTTGTTACGTTAGTACGGGCGGGAGCAGTTTGGCGTATTTTGTGAACATCCTTGTTTTGGCAGCTGTGACTCCCAGGTTGTAGTGAATTTGCAGTGAGTGTTTTTGTCATATTGTTTTGAGTTCTTGTCTTTGGAAATTTACGAAAATGTATAGTTGAATTTGATAGCTGAAGTAAAGTATCGTGTTCCTCAATTTTCTAGTTTTAGCGATTTGGTGAGATAGGCGCGAGGAGACAATATTTAGGCATACACTACCGACTTAAGAACCTGCAGATTTTTTAGGTATTATTCGTTTATTTAACAGTACATGGAGCAAACCACATTTTTACAGGAGTTCTGGAGGAAAACACAAAGCTTGGGAATATAAAAATTATGAAAGGGAGGGAGTTCCTGAGTAATTTCAGCTGAAAGAGGAGGCATGCGCATTAAAAGGATAATCAAATAAAAGTACTGTTTTCATTTTACCGACAAAACTCAATCGACAAATGTTTATTATAGAATACATATTTTGAATTTGTTATTAGCAAGAGTACATAATGATAAGGGTATGACAAGCTTCACATTCTATGCAGTGAAGGCCAAAACTGTGCTATGCGTGCTATCGGCTGCCGCCCCACAAATTAACCCCCGTCCCACTCCGTCCCTATATGGGTACAGGACCCAAACAGGGGTCGCTCACTTCTTTGTATGATTACACATTGAAACTAACAGGGGCCAAATTTGGAGAGGTGATGTAAGCGTGTATATTTAACAATTACATATATAAAATATACTTAAGCCAGTGAGCGACCCCCGTTTAAAACTTTGTACCCATATAATTGCCCAGGTCAATTTGGGGGGGGGGTCAGCCGATAGCGCGCATGGCATAGTTTCCGCCTTCACTGCAAAACTGCATAGAGTGTGACGCTTGTCATATTCTTATCATTATGTACTCTTCTTATTAGAAGGCTCCTAGCTGCATTCAATCTGTACCAAACAACACTGTCACGTAGTCTAACCTGGGGTAGCCTTTAAAAACTGCATTATTCCTGTCGTAGTAAGCATTTGACGGGGAATTTGAGTTTCAACGATGTCACGAAGTTCACGTCTTTGTTCTGAGGTTAAGCTTTCCAAATTTTCCAAAGACTTCAGATCAAGGCCCAAATTTTTGTAGTAGAACTGGCTTTCAACCAAAACTAAACCGAGATCAGCAGCAAAAGATAGTCCAGGTACAGGCACCAGTGCCACTGTAAATGATGTAGAAGCTACTTTCCACATTCGTGATTGTAATTCTTGAATTTTTCGTTTAAGTAGTCCTGAACTGAAGCTAGCTGCAACAAACGTTGTGTTTTTACACAATTTATTGTAACTAACCTTTAGCGGTGTACCTAACAATATTCAAGATGATTCTAGTTCAAGCTCAATGATTGCTTTGACTTGCTAGACAAAGAGGTCAAATGTTGCCTTGTACACGAGCTGGATTACGAAAGTCATGCGACGTTGTCCAACCAACCTCAAGTTCTCAAGTTCAGATTATTCTACTCACCATACTTTTCCAATTTGAAAGTATGATGTTTTTCTTTGACGACTTGCACCAGCCTTTCGTCTGTTACCTTCATTGCGTACCACTAGAAGGTACTCTTACTCGAACGCATAAAAGCTAGTTTTTCGGCGGAATAATGTTGCGTGTAGCAAAATTCAATTACATCCGGATACAAATCTTATAGTCCAGGCGTACTGGACGCAATACACATCATTCTGGAACTGTATTTAAAGCGAAGATTGCTGGATGTGACTTAAACCAGGATCGGGATCTGGATCAGGATCAGGTTTCATTTCAGAATTAAGATAGAGTGACTAAAACAGGATCCATTTCAGGATCGGCTTGGACTTCAGGATCCGACCTATGGATGCATCCTGAGTTCAGGATCGGGTGTCTAAAAACAGGACCCATTTCAGGATCCGAAGTCGGGGAAGGAGCCGATCCTGAAATGGATCCTGTTTTTAGTCATTCGATCCTGATGTGATTATGAAATCGTTCCTGATCCTGATCCCGATCCTGGTTTTAGTAATTCCAAGATTGCTGAATGCTTGCTTACCTAGCGCAGTCAATACGGACTCCTTTTTTAACTGTGGCAAATCCGAAATGAGTATTTTCTCTAGCATATCAAACTCCAACTTCTGATTTTTTACATCATAACTATCAATGAGAAAGTATGGAGCCTTGCAATCAATTGTGTCCAGGTTCTTTTCTATCTCCTCTCGCACCCGTTTTATGGTTTTACTGATATCATAGGCTTCTTTGTCGCGATATGCTAGGCGGTCATTTTCTATTGAGCTCACCATTTTTGTACGAACAAAATAGAATCTTTTGAACCTTTTCAGAATCTCATTGCCCAGCCAACCATCACGCTCATTGAATCTGCTTTCTGTTAGTATGACATAGAAATCGTAGGGCTTCTCAAAAACTATTTCTTCTAGATATTTCTCCTGGCTAAAATTGGTTGTCCCCATTCCTGGCAGATCCCAGAATGTAAGCTTTTTATTCCGAGGGTGGGGATAGGATACCGGCTCCAGGGTTGTTTCCACGCATCCGACCGCAGCGGCTCCTGGATCGTCCGCATACAATCCACGAATAGCATTGATGAAGGTGGATTTCCCGCACCCCGAATGACCAATGATGGCAACATTGAGAGGAAAGTTGAACCATCGGGAGTGCTTCCTTCTCAGGTAAATAAGGTAGTCATCAACTCCCAGTTCCGTGAAAATCTTCTCAGCAATCTCCTTTTCCTCTGGACTTATAGACTGTACAAAATCAGGCACGGTGACTGAGTCCTTAATGGCCAATATATAGTCTGGAATGCACACATACATAATTAATGTTTTCATTAAACGTTTGAATTGTTCCCCCCGCAAATGTGACCTATCATTCGTCAATTGAAAAATGATAGGTTTGTTTTGCGGGGGGGTGTTAGGTCACATTTACGGGGCGTGGCTTAATGTAGAAAAGAGTGCGCATACGCAATTGCGTACTAGGTACTCATTTGCGGGGTGGGGGTCCACTAGGTACGCAATTGCGGGGGGGGGGGGTGGCTAGTTAGCGCGCAGAGCATGGCTCAGCTGCTAATAACATAGAGTGTGACGCTTGTCACACTCTTATGTATTATGTACTCTTGGTAGGATGCTAATCCTGAAAGGTTATAGTTTTAAAAAAATGCAAAAAAGGTCATCAACAAGAACTCAACAACGTTACTATCAACGTAAAATGCACTTGCGTATTTATTGTCACATCAGTTTGGTTTCAAACACTTCCTACTTAGCTTGATCTAAATATGGCCACGGTAGCTCAGCTGGGGGAGAAATCGGAGCGTTTATCCAGCGGTTGTGGATTCATATCCCAACTGATGCTCGCATTTTTCGGATCATTAGTGCTGGAGTAACAACTAAAATTCGTTTAGCTAGCTTATATATATGTACAACAAAAATAATTACATTCGGCGAACATACCTAGGATTAGCAGCAGCTGCAGGCATTGCCATTGCTTACTGAAGTTACAAATCTGAAATATGCTATTCTATTAATTAACTTTTATTATAATTAATAACCAATAATCAATAAGCTCTTAAAGTCGAAGACTTAGAACATTATTAGCAACTAAACAGTAAGCGGGCAAATGACATTTTAAGCGGTAAAAATCTAACAAAAGTATATATATACACACAAAATCCATTCTTTGCGTATATATCTATTGTCTTTTTAAATTTTGTAACAAACAATATATAACTACTGATAACATTTTATCAGCAATAACTTCTATTCGGTACTGATATTTGCGTTCATCGTAACAGTTATTGCAATCAAGTAAACCTATGACGTAATTCAATTGAGATTTGATGGTGATTTGATGCCTCGACTAAAGGTCAAGATGCAAGATGGCATTTAATCAGGTTTAACAGACAGAACAGAGCACAACCATGGGCGCACCCAGCGGGGGGATTTGGGGGTTCCGACCCCCCCCCCTTTCTGTCCGACCCCCCGGGAATTTTCGGGGAGAAAGCAAAAATTGAGCTATTTTTAGTGCATAAATTAATAAAAATTTATGAAAATTTTTCTCGGCTTCGGCGCTTTTCTATCCCGAGTTTTAAAATTTTTCTCGCCTGCGGCGCTTTTCTATCCCGATTTTTAAAATTTTTCTCGCCTGCGGCGCTTTTCTATCTCGATGTTTAAAAGTTATCCCGATTTTTAAAATTTTTCTCGCCTGCGGCGCTTTTCTATCTCGATGTTTAAAAGTTATCCCGATTTTTAAAATTTTTCTCGCCTGCGGCGCTTTTCTATCCCAATTTTTAAAATTTTTCTCGCCTGCGGCGCTTTTCTATCCAGATTTTTAAGTTTTCTCGCCTGCGGCGCTTTTCTATCTCGATTTTTAAAATTTATCCCGAGTTTTAAAATTTTTCTCGCCTGCGGCGCTTTTCTATCCCGATTTTTAAATTTTTTTCGCCTGCGGCGCTATTATGTATTAACGTTTACAACGTTTTGGAACCTGCGGCGCTTTTTTACCTCAATTTTTCTCGCCTGCGGCGCTTTCTTATCTCCATTTTACTGAATTTCCGCGGCTGCGGTACTTTTCTATCTCGATTTCAAAGAAGTGCGTGCCTGCTTTTCTACCTGTCTACCTTTCTATACCTTTCATGTCTTTTAATTTTTCGCGTCTGCGGCACTATTCTATATCGATTTTAACAATTTAAAATGTTAACAATGCGTCTCGCAGAGCTTTGTATTCAAATCTTTTCAAGCTTTCCAATACAAATTTTGCCATTATGTCAAAGAATTTCTCAACTTTTATTGAAATCTTTTTAAAGATTTCCATTACGACTTTTTTCAAAATTTCAAAAATTTTCCCAACTTCTGGGGGGCTCCGCACCCCAGACCCCCCGCGTCGGCTTCCGACGACTCATAAATATAGTCATTTTTGTGGCTCCAAAAACGAACTATTTGTTGAAAACTTCGCCACCGCCACCCCCCCCCCAGCGTAAACGTGTCAGGCGAAGGCAAAAAATTTTTCCGGCTCGACCTCCCCCTTTTCAAAATCCTGGGTGCGCCCCTGATCACAACTCCAAACGGTCAACAGAAATTACCAAACTATCAGTCCACAAAATCCCAATTCTGATCTATATGCTCTAAAAATTCTCATTCTTTTCCATGACCATTTGGACATCAAATTCCTTAGTTGAGACTCATAGCAGTTTTAGCAGAATCCAATCATATCCAATTCACAGGAATCAGCCAGATTCTCAACTAACCCTCCCTTTCTACTAGTCTTTGCTTAGTTCTCGGAATTCCCAATCTAGTTTTTTCGAAAAAAATGCTACAAACCTATTCTCGTGCAAACGTTTTCCAGATCTTATTAGAGGAATAAAACATCATAACTTTGGCATAACATTGCCTAAATTCCTTAATAAAATTTAAATATAAATTTTTCTTCAAGAATAAAAGTGTGTTAACTACGCATATGTAGTTTCTGTTCTTGTTAGTTTGGACTAAATGTGAGTATAACGTTCCTGGTAAACGTTTTTGTTTCCGTTTCTCAGTTCATGCTTACGTTTTCTGGGCCAAAATGCTCTCAAGAGTTTGCAATTCGCAAACAGTAATTCGAGTTAATTTTTGAAAATAACAGGATTCTGTGACGAAATAAAACGGCGAAATAAAATAAGTGTCCAAAATTGCTCTGTTTACAAACGAACATTTCGATCTAATCTCGATCATGTTGCGACTAAGCGTTGTGTGTTTATTATTGCTCACAATTGCTAAACTTAATGCTATTCCGGGTTTCATCCCACTAACCTTGCTTACTGAAAGCCCAATTCAACCCGGAAATGAAGAATACATTCGTCGACAGATTTGTGACGCTACAAGAAGTGAAGCCAAAAATGTGCAGTTGGTCAAAATTTTGCCGGAATCCGTGATTTTAGTTGAAACAAAAATGATCGTGTCGCAAAAGCTGAAGAAATTGGTCAAATCTAAATCTCTGGAATTCAAAACTCTGGAAAGAACAACGGTTAAAGTGACGCAATTCTCCAGACCCGATGTTCCATCCTACGAAAATTCGGAAGAAGTCCCAGAAAATTTCGGGGAAACCGAATATTCCGTCGAATATTGTGAAGGTTTGCTGAATGAGAAAACGGAAGATTCAACAACCACCACTCCCCAACCGTCCAGCTGCCCAGATGGTTGGGTCGAAGTGGCTCCATTCTGTTACAAAAATCTGGATCAGCTTAAAACCTATGACGAAGCGAAATCCATGTGTGCGGGTGAACAAGCCCATTTACCCTATTTCAAGGAGGAAGCCCATTGGAAAGACTTTCTTGCGGCAAAGTTGAAAATTGGGTTCCGACAGAGTGTTTGGCTGGGATTAACCGACCTGGCAACCGAAGGGACCTTTGTCTGGGACGATGGGACTCCGCTATCGGGTACTTACGGAAATCCGGGTCACAGTTATCCCTGGACCGCCCCGGATCCGGATGGGATCTCCAGTTGGAATTGCAAAGAGTGCTCCGATTGTGTCAGGGCGGAACGGGCGGTTGGCTACAAGTGGCGAGACGATGGCTGCGATAGAGTACAGGGTTGGCTGGTTGTGTGCCAAAGAGAAAAGGAGGAACAAAGACAGAGCGGCGGAGCAACAGAACAGCAACCGTCCAGAGATGAATTGATTACTAGACTGAAATGTCAGCATGTTTTGCAGATGGCAGAACAAGAAAGCTCCAATTCTGAAGAGTCGAATTCTGATGAAAACTCATCAGCAGACAAATCATCAAAACAAGGTAGCATGAGCAATTCAGAGGAGAAGTCTGGAGACAAATCAACCAAAGAAAAGTCAGGCTCGGGCTCTGGGGACAAATCTGAAAAAGAAAAGAGTAAGAATAAATCGGAGAAAGAAAAGTCGAAAAGCGGAAACTCAGGAACCAACGATAAATCGAAGAATAAAAATTCCAGGGGAAAGAAAGGGCGAAAAACAGGAACAATCAATCTGCGGCAACAAGCTAAAAACAATAGAAAGAACACAAAACTCAACAGTGCGAAAGAAGGATGTGAAAACGCGGATGACGAAATCTCGGAAAGTGGCCAATGTCCAACCGGCTGGGTATTTGCGGATCCGTTCTGCTACAAAAACCTAAAACAAATGGTGACCTATGACAAAGCCGTAGCCTTATGCGAAGCGGAAGGAGGACATCTGCCCTATTTCAAGGCAGAAAAGGACTACACTAACGTTTTGGCTACTAAAACAGCCATTGGGATAACTAACAGCTTTTGGCTCGGTTTGACAGATTTACAAACGGAAGGAACCTTTCTTTGGGACGATGGAACTCCCGTTTCCGGTACTTTTGGCAATGAATTTCACAAGTATCCCTGGCACACGAAAGATCCTGACGGGGTATCGAGTTGGAACTGTAAAGACTGTTCCGACTGTGTACGAGCGGAAAGAGCGGTAAAGTATCTGTGGAGAGACGACGGATGCGACAGAAAACAGGGCTGGTTGGCGCTCTGCCAAAAGAGTGTCGCAGATCAGTCCAGTGGAAAAGGAAAGAATAAATCAGCGAAATGCCGTTCCGGTTCCGCAGGGAGCAAATCAAATGAAAGCGGAAACTCTGGTTCAGCGGGGAGTAAATCGAATGAAAGCGGAGACAAGAGTGGAAGCAGCAAGAAGGGAAGCGACGAGAAATCAAAATAAAATAGACTGTTATTTTTCAAGCTGTATATTGTTCGAGCATGCCATATGTTACAATTTTAACACAATTACAATAATTTTACTTTTTAAAAACAATATGACAGTATTTGAAGTATCAGTGTAGTGTAGTGTAATCAGTTTCAGTATCCAAGTGTAGGAAATGGCCATGGTTGATTGTAGATGTTTTGATGAACTTAAGGTGGTGGCATCCTTTTGTGCAGTGCCTTTGCGGTAATGTTTTTAACACTCTAACTTTAACTTTCCCAATCTTGGGAGTTGGAAAGAGTTCTATACAGCGTCTAAAGCTTATAATTAGGAATGAGTTTACGAAACTACACCGGATTGCACCAATGAGGGTTAGCTCGGTGTTAGCTCCGAAATTCGATCCACTACTTCAGTCATAGCCATGAGCTCAGAGTTAAGGAAATTTAAGACTTAGCTCGGACCTAACATTAACCCTTGTATGCCGGCGGCGGCCATTTAGCACAAGTGGTAATTTTTGGCATCTTATTTTTTGGGACAGGGTCCAGTTGCCGGTTGGCAATCTGGGCATTTGCTCCTTTTATCTTTAACATGTCCACCCCATTTTGGGAGAATATTTCGACACCTGCTTGAAAAATCTAGTTTCTATAGCATTCCGCCGGCTATGGAAATTTTGATGATTTCAAGCCCTGTTTGAGCGCTGCATTCAAGCAAATCCAGAGCCGGCTGTAGTTCGTCGGCAGAAAAGTCGTCCCACCAGGTGATGCGGGAGGCTATGCGCACTAAAATAACACATAGTTGACCCTGTATCTGAATCAAGTCTTGCAGCTAGAGATAAATTTATTGTATTTTTCCAATGGAAATTCAACAAAACTTCGTACTTTGTCCGACTTTGACGGCTTCTAACTTTTTCTGGGTGCATCGGGTTCATATGCAACCCTTCAATGCTTACATATGAAATGTAGAGCAATTAATTCTCTATCGATTGGTGGCAGTCTCATCTCTCTAGGTGGTCTCAGTAAAAAAATGGCAGCCAAAGATGTAAAATTGGTCATTTTGAGCCGATTTCTCCGAGAAGTCTTGGGCGGAAGAGGGTTAAGGTTAAATTAATCGTCAGCTAACCTTGACAGATGCTGACTGGATACATTGATAAAACAAAAGAATCAAATTGGTTAAACGTAACCCTGAGCTGAAACTTAGGGTTTGCTATTCTTGACAAAACCTAAGTTGGTGCGACGGCCTAACTTTAACCCTAAGCTACATCTAAGCTGCAGAATAGCTAACACCGTGTTAGCTCGGTGTTAAGCTAACACCGAGCTAACTTAGTCCGATTTAGTGCAATCAGAATTAGCAAAAAATAAGCAAAAGTTTCTAGCATAACGACAACATATAGACCAAAAATCTTTGAACATCGATTTCTCAATACTATAGAATCGGCCTATAGAAAAGTTCTTTATGTGCCATGATATGAAGGCAGGGCATATAGGCCGAGGGACGTTTTTAAGGATTTGACTCAGTAGGTCTTAACGTTCAAGAAAATGGTTAAATGCACGTTGACACGAAATGCTGCAACTTCGCATTGAGTTTTTTGCTACTCGAAACATTCTAGCTCAAACCAGGAGAAAGCTCTCTCCGCAGAAGTGCGAATCCACTCTGCCAAAAATCAGTCGAGTAGTTTTTGAGAAATCGATGTTCAATGTTCAAAGGAAAATAATCACAGTTCTGTCAAAATGGTTTTTCGGCCAAATCTCTGGCTTAAAACAATTTTTTAGTTCGAATCAAACTCAGCTAAGGCACTGCAGTAGGCCTGTAAGGTGCTGCTCTCCGCAGTCCATTTGTAGGGCGGACAAGAAGTGGAGAAGCAAAAGTCACGGAAAGTGAAATAGAAAAAGTGAACCCCCAAGCCAAGCCGGCGTGCGGTTATTGGCCAAATTCAGATTAACTGAATCAGCCTCAGTCGCCCCCAACTAAGGCAACCTGCGTTGTCTGTTATCAACACATGCTGCCCCCCGCTTACCTACATATAGCGACGAAGTTAGCGCAAAACTATTTGTGCCTGGTCGGAAGGATGGGTAGAAAAAATAGACAGCAGAAAAAGAAGCGAAGGGTGGGGCGGAGCTTTAAATAGAAAGTCCGCCTGCAAAGAGTAGTAAATATTATGCATAGCTTGCTGGCTTGACTGCAGCCGAACCTTCAGAAGAAGCTACAGCTGGCCGGATTACGTTTCAAAGTAATCATCCTGAATGGGATTTTGACCGAGCTGCAACAATAAGCACAGAAGGACCTTTTCCACTCGCCATACCTATTACTGACTCGGATAAAATCCGTAAGCTATCGAAAAGACCGTTGCACAAAACACTGCCGATTTACAGGTTTTCAGTGACCTCAGAGTTTAGTAAGAAAGACATTAGCCTTAGAAACTTAGCCAGGCCTGACTGATCCATGTCGACGGCTCTGAATTGTCGTCTGAAAAGATAGCCAGTCAGTCAACCTATACTAAGAGACGACCTGAGATCACGATCCAACCAATAGCGGTGTTCCGAAAGGGCAGTGACGTTTGTGTCAAAAATTGAGTTTGGAAAATATGCGCATCATTTATATAGCAACGTTGTTGCATCCACATAGAGGAGCAGATCTATAAAGCAACTGCAGCAGCTAATAGGCATTGATAAAATATGCAATTAGACTGTGTATCGATTGAGTATAAATTGACCAAAATTGTTAGTAAGATTTGGCAGTAATTTTGAAAAAACTTATTTCCTCGAAAATGGCTATGTATTTTTTGAATCTCAAAATCGTTTTTTGGTTATACTGAGTTAAGTACCGGAGATATGTAGCTCAAAGGTTGTACTTTTTTGAAACGCTATAACTTTCGTAATTTTGGGAGTTGAAAAGAGCTTTATACATCATTTTCAAACTTATTTATTACTACATCCACATGTGACATGCAAAAAGCATTAGCAGACATTAGCAAAAAAAATTGCAGAAATTTTCTGAAATTAAGGCTATATATACATCGATTTCTCAAAACTGTAGAATCGGCCAAAAGTTCTTTTTGTGGAACGATATTAAGGACATGTGGGCCGAGGGACATTTTTCGGATATGGCTCAGCTCAACAGGTCTATGTTCCAAAATAGTCGCCAATTGTACAGTAAGTAACACGAAATTTGGCATCTTTGCATTGCGATTTCTCCCATCTGGGTTTCTGGGATGCTTTAGCTCAAACCAAGAAAAATGCCCTCCGCAATAGTGCGAATTTTCATCCTGCCAAGAACCACGCGAATCAGAGCACCAAAATAATATGGAAGTTTCATCAACTTTCATAAAGAATTGGAGCTTGTAAGGTAAAACTTCCACAGATGGAAACCACCACATTAAGCTTTCTTACTTTTATACACATTATACTTACGCTGGTCAGTCGGCGATCACCGGCCTGGGAAAGGCCGGCCGGTGTCACTTATCAACATTGCATCTAACGTGACGGCCGGACGGATCACCGTGAAACTGGACAGGCGCGGTTTTTCTTTCAAAGACGCGTACCTAATATAGGCATACTATACGTATTTCTTGTTCGACATAAACTCAATGCCTCTACAATTAGCCAGGGCTGGCAAAACCTACCTACAAATGCTAGACGTCTAAACCTACACAAAGCTAGAATACAGTATTTAATAAAACAGCAAGTACAACAGACATACAGTGCACGGGCAGCACAGACAAATAAAAGAAATAAGGCAAAAGTGTAATGGCAAAAAGTGCAAGAACAGAAGTGTAAAGGTGGCATAACAAAACCATTATAATCAGCTTTCAAATTCATCAAGTAAATAAAAACACAAAGGGACCATAAAAATTGGGAGACTGATTAGAAAACACGTAGGTACAAATATTTTAGACCAGACCCTTCAGAATTGGGGTCCGGTATCCGTGGGCACCCGCGAGCCAGCGTGTCCGGATCCGGGTCCGGTTCCAAGGTAATGAGGAATCCTAGAATTTGGTACATTTACGGATGTTAAAACATTATAATTTGTTGGTTTTACAGATGGGTTGGATCCATGAGTTAGCTTCGAGAAATATATATATCTAATTGCCTAAAGTCAGGTCATCCTAATCTAGATTGCTTGCTGCGTTAGAAATAATAATGTAGCTAGAAGCGGAAGTAGAAATTTGATAATTGGAATTCAGTACACGCAATGCTGAATCAACTAAAAGTTCAAGCCGGGCACCCGGATCCGGGCCTGACGTAGCGGGTTCGGGTCCGGTCCGGGTCTGAAAATTTGGAACCTGAGCCAACTCGGATACAACTTAACATTTCTGATTCATAAGGTAATACCGAACTATACTCAATCACATCACATCACATCATAATGACATCTGTGCAATGCAAGGCTGTACAGATAAGGAAAATGTAAGCACCAAATTTCAACCACCAAATGCAATTCTTAAGCAATAGAAACTTTCAAGCTTTGTCAACACTTAACCCGACCTCCCATAATACCGAAATGAATTTTTGTTGAAGCAACTAGTAGAAGAAAACGTCACCGAACACATCAAATACTAGAAAGTATCACAAATCAGAATGTATCTTGCGACAAATAAAAAAAGCAACACTGTAAAGACCAGAGAGCTTCATGCTTTTACATATATAACATAATGCAAGGTACAGATAAAACATCACAAGTGATATGTCATTAAGAGACAACAAAATATTAGGCCAGATACTCAGGGCAGTAACGGCTTATCATCATCCTTTGCATTTGGAGCACCTAAATCAAATAAGTGCTTCAGATCCCGCAATGTCAATTTCTTCAAATTCTTCGCACCAGCACTATAAAACAAAAAAGAAAAGATAAGAACAATGAAATGGCTAAGACACAGAGCATTCTATGAAAATAAGCTGCACGGATCTAGGCGCTGTTGCTCCTAACATACCGATGACCTGGCACAAAACAGGCACGTAAATGACAGGGATGTTGCGCGGCCTTCCTCAGAAAAAAGGAATAAAAAAAGGAATTATGAAACAGAAAAAAAGGAAAAAAAGGAATTTTCCCGATGAAAACTGGGAAAAATAACAAATTTTAAAGGCTATTTTCTTGCTACTACGCTAACGCATTAATATTATTTTTGCTTCAAAAATTTATTCTGATCGGATAGATTCGACGAAGCCGAGCGATTTTATTATATTGACATCTGAAAATGGCTCCTGAAATCTGTACTGCCGCCTGTAAACTTTTATGCATATAAGCACACAGACTTATAGTAGGCAGGGACTAGACAGTGGTGGACTTTTTAGATTTTTATGATAAGCTGGAAATTTTCAGATTTTTAGTTGGAATTTGAAAAAATTAAGTGCTGGAAAATGTTCGAAAATTCCAAAATTTTTTGAAAAATAAATGGTCCAGATTCAAGTAACGGAATGCAAGGCACTTCAAGAGCAACACTGAAGCTATGTTCTTCTACTATAAGTAGTGTCTAGAGATGCGCCGGGGCGGCCACTACCGGAGCCGGGCCGGGGCCTGGAAATTGAGGGTCTAAATTAAAAATTTTCAAAAAATTCTTTAAACCCTAGGTGGGAAGGTAGTCGATAAAATTGAGAAAAGTGAGAAAAGAGAAAGAGAACTAAAACTGAAATAGCAGAAACATATTTTGTTCAAAAAATTTTAGCTCCAGAAGTTTTCACTATTCCAGAAAGAAAAGCAATTATCTTGGACAACAAAATTAAATAGAACCGGCCCAGGTTAACACGAACCTCTTATAAAATTCCGCATTGTTAATACATTTCACTTTTTTAAACTGTATAAATAAGCTCGCATTCATAAAGAAAACATGCTGTCATAGTAAACTATTTCAGATATTTGAAAATCTCAACGATAAAACGAGAAGTTTAGATAATGTTCGAAATTTTCTGCAAAGTCCTGGAAACGACCTATAACCATCAAAATTTATACAATCTTAGCATTGCGTAACAAAAAATACATGTGCTGAAAAGAATAAAATCGTTAAAATTTGCTATTTCGTGCACTCTAGAAACTGCAAAAACTCAGCCGTTACTTACTCTAGCTTAAAACTACACTTTTCCAGCCAAATAGATCAAAATACAAAACGTAAAGCCAAGTCAAGTCATTATTAAATATACGTCCAAAATATAAAAAAAACTTTGAAATTAAAATCCATACGATCACATCCCGGCGAAGCCGGAAATTTTTGAAAAAATATGGGCAAAAACGTAAATTTTGCTTAAAAAGTTTGTAAATTCCTAGACTTTTTGAAGTCAGCCAGAAAAAAGGAAATAAAAGGAATTTTGGGCGTAAAAAAGGAAATAAAAGGAAGGTCTCAAAAAAGGAAATAAAAGGGAAAAGGAACCGCAACAGGCCTGAAATGAGCATACAATTGAGCATTAGAATGGCTAAGCTTCTTCTACTGGGATGGGGAGATGGGGCGTTGAAGATTTTTAATCTAAAAGCGTCTATTTTGGTACTAAAACTTGATTTTTGAGCAGTTTTTAGCTTAGTTGTAGCAGTAAACGCAGAAAACAGGATTTTTATACCGGATTTTTAGCATTTTTAGGCCATGTTATTCCCCCTCGTCTGTTTGGGTTCTACCCTCCAACTTTTCTTCGCCTAGAAAAAACACTTTAGTTTTGGAAATTTTGGTAGTTGGTACCGTAACCGTACTAGACTGCATACTTTAATTACAGGCAGCAAGGGCTAGAAACTATTACCCAGACAGCAAATTTTCGGCCAATATCATTTTTTCATTCTGTAAATCCACAATCTTCTCCTCAATAGTTTTCTCACAGACAAATCTGTAAAAATAATTGCAGAAGGGGGATCAAGCCTTAGCATAGAGGAAAGGCACGTTTGCATATTTTATAATCCGATGTTATTAAACTGAAAGGATTTCAATAGCACATACAACAGCCAAGAAAGCTTTCTGGCAAACGGTTTCATTTCAAAATAAAATCACTACTCTATAAACTTCCACACAATGTTTCACACATTGTTCAGACACAATGACTTAAGACTCATAATAGCCGCTGGCGCGGCCTCTATGATAAGAAAGCAGATGTGAACTCCACCAATCCAACAGATAAGCTGACTGATATCACAACAAATTCAAAACAAAAACCCATACTTGTGAATGAAGACATTTCTCGTTTGACCCATCCGATGAATTCGATCAAAGGCCTGATTTTCCAATTGTGGATTCCTATAAGCACTTGAGGAAATAAAATAAGAATAAACGAAAAATTCAAATCGGAGAAAAACAATTACATATTATACTAATTTTCAGAAGCTCCCTTCGTGTTCTGTTCCACTCGACTCATTCCGTTGGAGAAAGGCACATCTGGGGTACGTTGCATAAAAGTAATTATTTGATTAGTGATTAGTTGATTAGTGTAGCAGTTTTTCGAAGAAAAATTTCGCTATGCTCCACCGTTTTTTGAAGTTTTTGATACCAGGTCATAGCTACTGACGTGTTTGATCTAAAAACCATAAAATATTTAATTTATCATCTCCTACTCAATCAGTCGAAAGAAAATGTTGAACAAAATTCCAATTTCTAAACATTTTTAAAATGTTTAAATTTAAATTCAATGAGCCAGCACAAGCCAGCACCCATGAATTTAAATGTTTCAATTTAAACTGCAACTTTATTTCAAATTTTGAATTCATTAGAACATTCAAAAAGCTTCAGAATGCATATAAATTATTGTCGTTGCGAATCTCTAGCTTTAATTATTCTTTCAAAACTGCTACAGTAAACAACTAATCACTAATCACTAATCACCTTTATGTTGCGGGCTCCTGGCACAGCAAGAACTTTTTAACTTTTACATTAAACAAACATTTTGCCAAAACATACACTCAACACCACTGTCTTTTCTTAGGAGGGAGAGTGCCCAAACAAGCCAGCACCCATGAATTTGAAAACGAAGGACCAAGAAAACCAAAACGAAACTGGGGCTCTGGGAAGCGAACCCACCCCCTCCTGAACCGAAAGAAGGAGAAACTAATTTTTCGACGCAGAAATGGCAATCACGTATAAACATACAGATCCTTAATTCTTACACTAAATATACTAAAATCAAAATTCAACAAATTCCAGGTATAAACATGGGGCTGGGGTAACTGAAAGATTATTGCGTTAGGCTAAAGACAAACATTTTACGAAAATTCTCCGGGAAAACCAGAGTAGTTTTAGAAAATTGGACTATTCTGGCAAGAAATTGGGCACTCAAAACCCCTTGAAGGGGAAGCAAAAATCCGGAAGGGGGAAGGGCAGGTTGGTTTCGGGGGACCCGCCAGGCCCCGCTCCCTGCACAAAATGATACCTGCCGCTCCTGGAACCGAGCTTAATTTATCATACTGTTTTTTAAAGAAAATATTTTCCGAGAGCTTTTCCAACCCTACGATACACCTTGAAGTTTTGTAGTCTCAGAGACTGAGAAATTGGTACTCTTATGGAGACACAAGGAGGGAAAAGATGGATAAATAGTTATGTGGTTAATGTCGTTAATATGACTCTTTGAAGTGGCAAGTGTCGCTTTGATTGGTGTCGCCGTGTGTGAATGTGCTGTAGCCTCATTGCGTGGTTTGTTGCGAGTGTGCCCGCTGCCTCATCTTACGGAGCCATTTGCGCCAGCGTCCCTAGCACAGTGCCCGCCCATTTCTGTGGGTACGCTGACTTTTGACTGCTTAATAACCGCTTGGACGGAAAATTTTCGCTGTTATGTCCGGTTCAATCCATTAATATTGGATGTAGTCCACTGGGCTTATTCAACTGGGGCGGGGCCGGGGCCCCTCATAAACACCCTTCCCCCACAAAATCGCCCCACCCCAAGAAAAGTGGGTGCAACTTTGGTACCAACTTTTGCCCAGAAAAAATCGTTCAGAAGGCCCAATTTTCAAAAATCGTTCGGCTTCACCGGAGATTGTTAGTTCATTTTTGCCTATTTAAGTATTAAATCAGCTTATTATTTGGCGATTACAACAAAAACAGCGCAATTTTTAGAAAAATTTTCGCCCCCCCCAAAATTACTCGCCCCCCAAGGGCCCCCTCCCAAGAAAAATTCCCTAGAAAAAGCCCAGATACACCGCAGCGACACTACGCTCGCCGTGCGTAGTAGTCCCTCATTTTTACTGTGCTTAGTGCGTGAGTCTAGCTTGCAACGTTGTAGGCTATGTCGACCTATGAGTCCTGCGAACCTACATAGAACGGTTTGAGCGTCAACAGTGAAACCACCAGTGAGTGAGTGTACCCAGTTGTGGGGGGCCAGTCGCTCCTGCAGATGCTGTCAGCTATGGCGACTGCCACACACTTAGTTGTCACGTTCTCTTGCTAACAAGTAAGTAACTAAGTTAAGCAATTTTGTAATTTTTGGCAGCTGATTTAAAGTGTGCACTTTTAAGGTACATTCATAGTCGCAAACGCATTGAGACGCGCGTCGACGCATCTGATTGTAACATGCCGTTTTAACCGTTTAAAATCAGTTGTAACGAATTCGTGCTCACGAACGCATGCAGACGCATGCTTCCACACGCGCGTCGACGCGCGTCTGGTTGCGACAGGAACTATGAATGCACCTTAATTCTCTGAACGTTCTAAAAGCAAAAACCTAAGCCATGCGTAAGTCACAAATACGAAGACATAGCAGATTCAATCATTCATTCATTCAACCATTATCCAGATAATAAAATTTAGAAGCCAGTACAAACCAATGCAAATCGATCAAAATCAGATGATTTCCACCAACCAAATTAAGACCAGTTCCACCCGCAGTCAATGACAACAACAACACCTGAAACATAAACCACATAGACCTAAGTGCATTTAGGGCATTGGCTTCTTATGATTAGAAACATGAAATTAACAAAATAAACGGCAAGCGAAACCACAAAAATAAGACCCGTTTAGGATGTTAATACTACGTTATTGCTAAAAATTAATACTGACTTTATAAGGACGGATGAAGTAATAGTTAGAGGAAGAATACCTGAGATCCACCAGAGGAATTGAACTGCTCCACACAGCGGCCTCGCTCATGGATGTCCACCTCACCCGTAATTCGACTGGAGGATATACCCTTCTTTCTCAGCTGAAGGGCGACTATGTTCAGAAACTGGACCCACTGACTTACAATAATGCTAAAATAAAATACAAACATAACCAATGAAATCAAATGACCAATAGCAATTTTAACGTCAAAGCTCATTTGAATACTGACACGCTTTCACAGCTTTCACAGAAGGATGACAAGAAACAAACGAAAGAAAATGTTATTAATTATAATGCTAAACAGTTGGCAAATTTGAGCATCAAATAAGTTTGTAAAAATCGTCAATTAAATGGTTTGGATCTCAAAACTAACCATTTCTGTCGACGACCAGTTTCACATTTATTGTCCACAATAGAACAGACTTTATCTAACACGGCTTTAACCTAAAAATGCACATAAAAAGGAAGTCAACAACGAATCTAATTAAACTTTATTTAACAAAACAGTAAATTTCTCAAGTCACCGTAAAAGGGTAATGCTTTTAGAAAAAGGGTCACCATCTAACTCGGAGCTGTCATCAAAATCCAGGATTTTGAATTTAACAAGTTTAGTCAAGATTCAAGGTAAGTAATGAAAACAAAAACCGGGCTGATCGTCATGCGTAACGGTTGAGTTAGGAGAAGTGAATAAACCACAGAACCGTCGTACGTAATATTTCTGTAATAAACTTCCGTATTCCTCAGGCAAAAACTTTTTTATCCACCCACCAGGACCACTTTTATGTATGTACTCTCAATCTCACCTTGGCACTGGGATATTCTCTATCAAAGAGTGCATCAATGCACTTTTCCTTGGCCATCCGCTCCATCTCTTCGTGGGCTGTATCATTCAGCTCGTTCACCATGGACATCTCGCCCAGTCGATCCGCCATATCTGCTGTGGACGGGAGATCACCCAGATCAAGCATATCCATATTGATTCCCTGAAAAAGAAACATTTCCGAAAATCTTCCACCAAATTAAAGCAGAAAATTCTAAAGTAAAACAAGATTCTTAAGTGACTGCAAAGCACACTTATTGGATTTTGATTTTTCTATAGTCAGTCATCTGGGATACCGAAACAATTTTGAATTCATAAACAGAATGTCATTGTGCATTGTCTAATGTCAAACCAGAAGTACAAGGTAACACTAAAAGTTGGCAAAAACCGTAAAATAGTTACCTCCTTCACCAGGGCAAGGTGAGAGC
Source organism: Trissonchulus latispiculum (assembly GCA_030248195.1). Lineage (NCBI taxonomy): Eukaryota > Metazoa > Nematoda > Enoplea > Enoplida > Ironidae > Trissonchulus > Trissonchulus latispiculum. Next base: position 19,491 of record JASAND010007792.1, on the reverse strand, counting down.
AGGCTTGACGCAATCGCAACAGCACTACAAACATTTCAGTTCCGTGTGCCTTGGATCCGTCAGTATAGTCGGCTTTGGCGGCAGACTTCTTGCTTACATCTAAATCCAGTTATAACACAAGAACAATTGGAAACTTAGCGAGCGAGCCCTAACAAGTTTATTAGAAATGGGGAGATTTTGCTTCTGAGAAGTGCACACACTCTATGAAAACGTCTCGTCTCCAAATTCGTTCACGCTTAGTAGTGTCACACCAGCAACGCACAGCTTGCCTTTATAACACCCTTCTTTGTTATTTCTCCCGATCAGCCCGTTTGGTATTTTACTTGCTCATTCTGGGCTTATTCTAGTGGGGGGGGGTTGGGGGCCCCCCCCATAACCACCCTTCCCCCCCCCCAACATCGTCCCCCCCCAAAATCCCCCCCCCCCCAAAAAAGTGGGTGCCCCTTTTGGTACCAAATTTTGCCCTGAAAAAATCGCTCAGTAGGCCAAATTTTCAAAAATTTTCCGGCTTCGCCGGACATTTTTACTCAGTTTTTGCCCTTTTCAACACTAAATCTGCTTATTTTTGCTATAAAAATCAACTTTTATAGTATATGCCAGAAAAACAGCGCTATTTTTAGCATATTTTTCGAAAAATTTTCGCCCCCCCAAAAATTCCTTGCCCCTCGGACCTTTGGGGGGCCCCCCAAGAAGCCCCCCCAAGAAAAAATCCCTAGAATAAGCCCAGTCATTTACACTCCTAATTGAAAACAAGCTTTGTACAAATAAGGAAAGATAATAAATACCCTCCACTTGCGTTGATACGGGCTGGAAAATAGTGCATTTCCAACTGCTTTGAAAATTTATCGCACCGTAGGCGCATATGTCGAAAGGTTAAACGTAAATCTATTTCTCGTATATTGTTCACAATGCAATCCCTACCACATAATGTTGTAGTTTGCATTTTTACATTTTAGATTTTAGTTAGAATATGGTACACAGGTCACCAAGATTCTCCTAACGTAGACCCACTCTGGATAAAACCACTTTGTTTAGGCAAGCTGAATTATCAAAGTATGTAGTATATACTGTAGGCTAAGTATTGTGCCTATATACTTGCATAATTGCTTTGTAATTTTATTATCTGCGTATTAGCCGCCTATTATTCAACTATTGATAGTGTGTTCAGAATACGCTGTTCTTAATGTAAGGACAGTCTGAGTTTTGGGACAGAACATATCTGGGCGTAGAAAATAGCAAAAATTTACAAAATTTTGTGTGAAAATTCATAAATATAAAGCGTACAGAATTAAATGTTGCAAAAGAGTTTTATTGGCAAAATTGAAAAATGCTCTCAACTCCCTGGAGCTCTGCTCCCCCCCTGACCCCCCCCCCAATTAGGGATTTAACGTATATACCACCTTCCGCTTCAACAACTTTAAGCACGCAACAGATAACGTTAAAATTAATAGATCTACAGTATATACACGTACGTACTGCAGAAAGAATCACAAAATTTTACCCCCTCCCCATAGTATGTCCTCGGTCAAAACTACCACCCCCAAAAAAGTTTCGTACCTTTCACACAAGTAATAAAAGTGCTCCTCCGGAGCATGAAAAAGTAATATGGGTAGTGGTGAGGTTGTAAAATCAAGAGAGGACTAGTCTTAAAAATGCTTAATATGGGGCTAGGTTCAAAAAAGAAGAGGACTAGGTTGTGGGCGAATTAATATGGGCACAGCTTCGCCGAGCAACCCATATTCGCAGACTGAAAAAGTTATATATTTTTATACGTACCAGTGTTCAGATTTAGTTACGGTACGTAAATAATATACGACTATGCTAAACGAGTTTTAGTGGAAGCAAACATTTCTTTCGATAAACTCTTAATATTTATCTACTGAGCGTTTTAACCATTTATAAGAAAAGTAACAATAACTTCAGAATCAGGACACTCTCCGACGATCTTCTATTTCTATTCAACCGTTAGCGTTACAATCATAGCCTTGGTTTTTCTCGTTGCTTGTCGTAGTCCAGCACAACCAAATTATATACTATATAGTTTACGTATATATAACTGCTGGAATTGTAATTATTGACTGACATTAATTGCTTTGTATATGGCAATCGCCATGGCGAAGCGTGAAAGCCCGCGAATATGGGTTGCTCGGCGAAGCTGTGCCCATATTAATTCGCCCACAACCTAGTCCTCTCCTGTTTTTGAACCTAGCCCCATATTAAGCATTTTTAAGACTAGTCCTCTCTTGATTTTACAACCTCACCACTACCCATATTACTTTTTCATGCTCCGGAGGAGCACTTTTATTACTTGTCCTTCTGTCATTTTAAAGGTTCCCTTTCCAGCAGTGAGCTAACGCAGATAAGGAGCTTGAACAATGCAATACCCACAGGTCGGTGGGGCCACTTTTTGGAGGTGGTATAATGACAAAAGTTGATCGCCTCGCCAAGGGCTTTCATTTGATATCAAACTTGACCACTTTTGAAGACTTTCATTTTTGACCCACACCGGACCCACAGGTCGGTGGGGCCACTTTTTGTGGGTGGCATAAAAACAAAAGTTGATCGCCTCGCCAAGGGCTTTCATTTGATACCCAGCTTGACCACTTTTGAAGACTTCCATTTTTGACCCACACCGGACCCACAGTGGGTGGGGCACCCACCCACAGGTCGGTGGGGCCACTTTTTGTGGGTGGCATAATGACAAAAGTTGATCGCCTCGCCAAGGGCTTTCATTTGATACCAAGCTTGACCACTTTTGAAGACTTTCATTTTTGACCCACACTGGACCCACTGTGGGTGGGGGCGGGGCACCCACCCACAGGTCGGTGGGGCCACTTTTTGTGGGTAGCATAATGACAAAAGTTGATCGCCTCGAAAAGGGCTTTCATTTGATACCAAACTTGACCACTTTTGAAGAATTTCATTTTTGACCCACACCGGACCCACTGTGGGTGGGCGCTGTGGGTCAGGGGTCACATCCACCGACCTCAGCAGTATGCTCATCGTTTTCAGCGACCCCGATTTACAATATATGGGCACCACCCCAAGGCCGAAAAACGCCATTTTTAGTGACTTTTAGGCCTTGTAAAAGTGGGACTTAGAAACTTTTAGCCAAAACAGGCCAAAAAAATGCAAAGTTTGGGTCCATCTCCTGAAAACTCCAGAGCGAAATTAAAAAATCCCCCTCGTTACATTCCGCGCATAGTCCGAAATATTCAAATAAAACAAACCAAACCGATCTAGCTGCTAACCTGTGATAAAAAGTCGATCACAACCGAAGTGCCAAAATAGCGAAAATCCGCCTTTGGGGCCTTGGCACAGGGCCAAAATTGGCCAGGTGCCAAAATGACCAAAAAAGGTTGCATGGGAGGACCCTGCCTACCAACATGATATAATAGTAGTATTGGGCCAAAATGCCCATATCGTTCCAACACTGCGCTGACATATGCACTTCCGAAAAGCGTTATTAACCGAGAAAAAAACAAACGCACGGTAACTCCCGCCTAGTGCAAAATTTCGAAGTCTGGAATTTTAACAAAAAGTATGGTGATACTTGTAGTACTGCTCGAGTACTTTACGATGGTAACCTTTTTACCCGTCCCAGACCTCTAATTAGCTGGCACCAGGCCAACACGGTCTCCAGGGGGCCGCGTAGACGCTTTTATACCCATATTATTTAGGGGCGCTATCGCGCCCCTACATAATACGCTACTCTAAAACAGCTGATGCAAAAACCAAGTGTCGGTGATAAATCTGTCTGATTGTACCTCGAATAATAAAGGGATTAGGCAGATCCTCATCAGCTTTCTTGGAACTACTCTTCCCTGAATAGATACCGAATCTCTGCATAGCCTCTCGTTTCTCCTGGTTCTGAACCCACTCTTCAACCTTCAGCCTAAACAATTTATAAAATCTTCGTTTCTGACGATAAGTTTGTCAGAACAAGGCAGTACGGATTTTGCACAGCTATAACGATTAAAGAAAATATTAATTATACAAATCAAAAAGAAGAATTTTAAGAATAAGGCATAATTCGGGGATTATCAAAATTTAATTAACAATTTAGCTCAAAGTTAACAAACATATTCTAACCTGGATACTTTAAACAGGCGATCATAAATTGACTGTTCCAGTTCCGGTAACGTCACCTTGCAGACGGCAATGTTCTTTGTAGGAATGTCGACCTGAAATAATGAATTCACCAAATTTGGCAACTTGTAAATATCCACTGCAATATTAGCTGGTAAAACGTAGAGAAAATAAAATAAAGTTTATTACAGCCATTAATTATCATAGATTTCTACAGTTTTTCTTCAAGACTTAACGACTAAGAAAAAAGATATTGAAAAGAGAAAGCAAATTTTAGCAAGAAAACTGAAAAATAAGCAAAAATACAACATGGAATAATCATACCAAAGGCTTTCCAGTAACATTAGAAATCTGACTTTTCTCACGACGTAACACCAAAGCTTTCACCAGCAATTTCAGTCTCTCATTGGCACGTCCTGAAAAGGCAAAAAGCACTCCAGCGTCCGCATACAACATTACAACAGCAAAATATCATTACCACACATTATCACCAGTTCTGGAGCCAAGCGATCGGTCACCCGCCCCATACTGCACAAAGATAGGATCAGCAAGCTCACAGTACCTGCTGTTCCGAATACCTATCATATCACAAGATCAGGCTTGCATAGTTTTCCCGTCTAATAGCTAGGTGGTAGCTACATCGCACACCAAACTTGAAACACGTATCGCTGATGTCAAATTCATAAATACCTACGAAGAAGGACTTTTTGTTTGTATGTGTATCTCACAAATGATCAGTGTAAGTCAAACACCTGTACAAGTTTTGTTACCTGACTTTTTGGCAGATTCAATATAATCTTTCCAAATTTTCAATTCATCAAACGGAGAACATCGCAGAAATCTTAAATGAATTATTATTAATTAATATTTAGTCATGATTAAATTCACCGAGTATACAAACATACACACATTCTGCATCCACTTCATGCAAAGGCCGACGTTTGCCAAAATCTATTCGATGACAATATATCGTGAACTGATGGTGACTTTCTTTTCAAAGTTGGCATCATAATACCAAACTATAGTCTAGCAAACTTAAACTGGACCAAAAGAGTGAATTTTGTGGAGAGTTTATTATTCAAGTTAAGTATGACAGACAATGTATATATTTTCTGAAAGCTCAGAAATCAGAGATTCCAAAAATTTTAAAAAATTCTAAAATTTTAGAATTTCAAATTTCAGAAATTTTAGAAACTGTAGGAAAAGAAAACATAAACGAAAAGTAGTCGAGTTTGGTATCAAATGAAAGGTCTCGTTCAGGAGAACGCGAATATGTATCAATTATGCGGATTTGGGGCGGCACGTGGTTCCCGTGGGCCCATATCCCGAAAAATAAAAGTTGCTCCAATCGCTACAAACTTGGGCTCATTTGAAAGCTCTCATCGCGCTGAGTAAAAGTTATAATTCGGTCATCGCTCAAAAATGCTGTCTGTGAAAGTTATCCCTCTTTAAACCTCAAAAATGGGCTGTTTGGACACTTTTGGAGGGTTTAATCCAGGCTAGCGAAAGCTGTGAGCTGAATCAAGTCAAGCCACTGTGCGTACATTATGCGTCTCATCATTACACACAAGTGTGTAAAATTGCAGCTTTGGATCTCTACGCATGCGTGAGATAAGCTAATTTAAACGAACTTCAAAAGTGCCGCCGTGTCGGTTCCTTTGAAGTTCGTTTAAATTAGCTTATCTCACGCTTGCATAGAGATCCAAAGCTGCAATTTTACACGCTTGTGTATAATGATGAGACGCATAATGTAAGCACAGTGGCTTGACTTGATTCAGCTCACAGCTTTCGCTAGCCTGGATTAAACCCTCCAAAAGTGTCTAAACAGCCCATTTTTGGGGTTTAAAGAGGGATAACTTTCACAGACAGCATTTTTGAGCGATGACCGAATTATAACTTTTACTCAGCGCGATGAGAGCTTTCAAATGAGCCCAAGTTTGTAGCGATTGGAGCAACTTTTATTTTTCGGGATATGGGCCCACGGGAACCACGTGCCGCCCCAAATCCGCATAATTGATACATATTCGCGTTCTCCTGAACGAGACCTTTCATTTGATACCAAACTCGACTACTTTTCGTTTATTTTTTCTTTTCCTACAGTTTCTAAAATTTCTGAAACTTGAAATTCTAAAATTTTAGAATTTTTAAAAATTTTTGAAATCTCTGATTTCTGAGCTTTCAGAAAATATATACATTGTCATACTTAACTTGAATAATAAACTCTCCACAAAATTCACTCTTTTGGTCCAGTTTAAGTTTGCTAGACTATAGGTAGGCTGGAGGAAAAAATATTTGAACCACTCTGTCGAAAAGTCTCAAATCCCTATGTACACTCAGAATGATCTACATGAGAGATGGTTAAAACAGGAGCCATGAAAAATTATGTAACAAATACGAAAGCGGAAGTCACTAACTTCAGCAACGAATAGAACTCTTCCAATTTATTGTGGATCGGAGTCCCGGTGACAATCCATCTGGAACCGGCGCGAAGTCTGCAGCAAGCCTTCGACGTTTGGGAGGCATGATTTTTGATGGTGTGACCTTCGTCCAGGATAATTCGCTCCCAGGCGACTTGCAACAAAATGGACTTGGACGACCCGCAGGCATCGTCATCAATAAAATCCTACAAAATTAATAGAGTAAACCAACAAACAAACAAACAAACGGAACACATCAGCGAAAGAGAGGAAAACACCCTCTACGGGCAAGCGAGCAGCGGAAGACATCCACTTTGCACTTGCACCCACCATTGGTGTTTCCTCCTACAGCTTCATTTCTTCCTCCCTTTGAAAATTGAGATTTTTGAAAATAAGATCTGTGTTTTTCCTCCGAAACTTTTTGCGGACCCAAATTTTTTTTGCATAATTTGGAAAGAAAATTGCGCCACACCTAGTTTTTTCGTAAAAACGATTTTTAGCGTCAGTTTATACTTAATGTTCTAAAAGGTTTAAAAGCTTTATAAAATTTATTTGCTTTGTTTACCGTTTTGGCATATAATTGGAATAAAATACACTTGGGGGCTGAAGCCCCCAAATAAAAATTGAAAACTTTAAAATCTTGGCTCCAGATCGCATTTTCTAAGCATATTTTGGCCGAAAAATTTCCGCGTAGTCTGGCGCAACAGCCCAAAATTTTTTCGTATTTCAGAAAAAATTGCGTAAAAAGCCCAGAATAAGACTCTGAAAAACATTAGAAGATTGAGTTTCCCCACATTTAACGATATTTTAGAAAAGTTATGGAGCACAACCCAAAGGGCAACCAAACAACAGACATACAGATATTTGGCGGAGGTCATTCCCAGAAATTGTATTGGCCATGACTACTGTGACAAGCAAGATGGAAGTTTTACGTTAGCACAGCAAATTATACTATGGTAACTTCACAAGTATCGCGTCTGTATAATTTTTCGGATTTTTGCTTCCCGCTCCTTTTCCAGCTTTTCTAGGCTCCTATAATATTTGCAAGAAATAGACCCAATTTTCAAAAATTTTCTAGTTTTTCCGGAAATTGTTACCTAAAAATGCGCATTTTTAGCCTAAATTCTGACATATTGAGTTTCTCCAAGTGAAATTTTTAGAAGTAAAACTTTAAACAAAAGCTACTACCCCTTAAGAAAATTTTCTGAAAAATATCCAGCCTTTTCTTCTAAATGGCTAGTCTTCATCTTGTTAGCTGAGTATCGCCAAAATGACACAGAGGCTGAAGCATGTTATCAACTGGATTCGTCAGAATGTTCCCGGAAAAACCCAAGACTGTACGTATTGTTGACTTACATCATCCGAATTCCCAGTTTCCAGTCTCTGAGGCGCCGACTTCAGCTCAGACTGCACGGTTCCATAGGTCGTAATGACAACATCGTATCGTGCCATTCTATAACATTTAGCAGAAGACAGATCGTGTGTAAAGTAAACATTAGTAAAGAAAAGAGAAAAACAGAGTGAAACAACAGTGATCTTAGCCCAGCAGTGAGTGCCAAGTACTGAAATGCGTACAATAGAAAAAGGATGATCGTTAAATCCATGGAGAAAACAAATCGACAAATTTGAGGACCGAGGAGAAATAAACCGACAGAACCGGCAATTCCATTCTAAAAACAGAAGATGGATCTTCAGACACCAGCCATGTCTAACCAAACACACATAATTTTCTTATCTTTGCATTATGCAACGGCACAGGCCAGCCTACTCATCCTATTCTGTTTTGAATATGCATTTGGCGAATGCAAATAGGCTATCTAGAGTTGTGGAGACGACGACAACAACAACAACCAACCAACCTTCTTGGATCAGATTCTCGCTTAATGCCGTGAAATAAGAGCACCCGAAGACGACCAGGAAGAACGCGATTCTTGATCTCCTTCTCCCACTGCATCATCAGGGAAGTGGGGCAAATAATTAAGGTGGCTCGCGAGGAGACCAAATTTTGATTGGCTGAAATAAAACGCTTTTAAGCATTTAAAATTCTAAAGGTTATTGACAGGGCCAAAAATCAAAAACAAAGGTACACAGAACACAAAGAAAGTTCACGTCATAAAAAATTACAAAATCTTCAAACTTTAATGAATAGTTTGAAAGTAATTACAAAATCTTCAAACTTTAATGAATAGTTTGAAAGTACTAACCTGTCAATTCGGCTAACAATTTTTCCCGGTCCGAGTCCGGATTGTCCTTTCTGGCTTTCTTCTGACTCAGAATAAGCGATATCATGGTTAACGTTTTGCCGAGGCCCATTTCATCAGCTAAAACAATGATAAAAGCAATGAAAAGCAACCAAAAGCATAAATCAACCAAAACGAACCTGCCCACAACTAAACACCATGCATAATGCAAGTATGATCTTGGTCGCAGAGATACAGTGCTCAAAATTTGTAGAATATTAAATTCACTTTATTTCTACATACAAAACCTGGGGTTTTTCCAGGCAAAAATACGAGTTGGGGAGACGCCCTCTCCCCAGTAGACTTAGGGAGGCCCAAAGGTGGAAGGGGACAAAATGGCCCAAAAATTAAAAATAGCCTGTTTTATATTTGTAATGCTACTACTATGCTAAAATGTGCTAACAAATACAGCGTAAGCATCAAAATAAGACCAAAAAATTCCGGCCCTAAAAAGTGGGGGGATCGAGTGGGTGAGGGGACTCCAAAAAGTAGGGTTATCCAGTGGGGAAGGGAACCTCGAAAAATGGGGAATGCCCCCTCCCCCGGTGAAAACTAAGCACACTATATAAACACACCCAAAATTCCTCCAGAAGGCATCTGCAGTTCACGCCAGGTTAGCCATTTTAAGGCTTGGCGTTGGTGAGGCATCAGACTAATTTCTAGTCCAGGCGGATCTGCTAATTCATCAGTATCCGCCGGACAAGTCGTAATCTGACTAAAATTGGAGCACGAAACATAACATTAAATCCAGTACACTAAATATGAATAACAAAAAATATGTATATACATTTTGAAACACAGCGAGGTAAAATAATTAATACACCCAAAAAGTACGCATAATAAAACATACAATACGTACTTGCGACAAAATAGTGTGCCATACCATACTTCAAGAAGAAATATGTGCGTGTGCTTACGTATGGATTTTTTCAATGGCGTCATGAGTCACACTGTGAACTTCTCTGATTCTGGCATCGTTGACTCTACCCACAAAATACCGTTTTCGATCCACCGCGTCTAAAAAATAAGCACATAATAGTTTACCGTATCAAATTCTGGGGCCACGGTCAGGGGCGGATCCAGGGGGGGGGGGCGACCGTCCCCACCCCCCGTCGCGATTCGAAGGCAGGAAAAATTAAGGAGAGCAAGAGGAAAAAAGGGCAAAAACCAAAAAATTACGCGCCGTCGGCGCGAATTTTCTACGTTTTAACCGCATATTTATTCACTTATGAAGAAAAAGCTTGAAATGCATCCGATTTTTCGGAGAAAATTATCATTTTTACCTAAAAATGTCAAGAATTTTAAAAAATTTTCTCAGTTCTGCAATATGAAAGAATTAAAGATTCGACGACCGATTTTACTGCAAAAACAAGAAATTCTTCAACTTCTGGGGGGCTCCGCCCCCCTGACCCCAGCTGAAAAAATTTTACCGTGCCCCGTCACCAATTCCTTGATCCGCCAGTGGCCAGGGTTATCAAGCATCTCATCTCAACCCGGGTTGAAACTTCAAACCCGGGTTGAGATTTGAGTTGAAAACTTCAACCCAATGTTGTCAAAACAGGGTTGAATAAACCGGGTTGAAATAGCAGGATTGCGGTTGAGATTGGGGTTGAATTCCAACCTATCATTAAATTTTGGTTACAAATTTGGGTGGGCTTGCGGGTTGAAATCAGCGAATCTCAAACCCTCCTCCGCTAGGAGGGTTGAGATTTCAACCCGGGTTGAAATAACAGATATCCAGCCTTTCGGTCTCGTCGTACCAGTTTGCTGTAGCCGACGAACGGTACTAGGTAGCCGACGAACGGTACTAGGTATAGTGGAATTTTAAAAACTAAAAATCTTGAAACATTTTCATGAAACATGGCACGAAGAAATCAAAACGAAAAAGCAGGATATAAATAAAGTAAAGAGCCCGTTGATTCAGTCTTTTCCTAAACTTGTTCCGTCATGTTTGTGGTCGCAGTGAGTGTTTTATTTGTTACCATATCAATACATGATAAATTAATAAGTTTTGGATAATTATTTATCGCTACAAACATAACTTGTTATAACGTTTGTAGTAATTTTCCGTTGCAAGCCTTCAAATGCAGTAGCAATCGGAACAGCAGCATTCTTCACGACAAGGCCCTTTTTGGGTTGAAAACTGGGTTCAAATCGAGGTTTAAACAGCTCAACAGGTTAAGCTAACCCAACTCCAAAAATGTTTGATAACATTGGGTTGAGCAGCGGGGCTTAGCCAACCCGAAAATTTCAAGGTTGAACCCAAAAATGAGTTCAACCCGGGTTGAACTCAACCCGATTTTGATAACATTGGCCCCTGGTCTCCTCTAGAGAGTCCTTTAGCGATCGGAGCAAGTTTTCTTGAAAATTTTAGAAAAATCTTGGTCAAAGCAACCTCCTTCCAGTAGGATAAATAAGGTTTTTTACTGGGGGTGGGGGGCCCACTTTTTGGGGTCCCCCCCACTCGACCCCTCCCCCCCCACTTTTTGGGTCCCCCCCACTCGACCCCTTCCCCCCACTCGATCCCCTCCCCACTTTTTGGGCTTCCCCCCCACTCACCCTAAGGTGCCCAGAAAATGCAAAATTTTTAGGATTTTTGGTCAAAAATCGTCTATTTTGATGCCAAAACTTAATTTTTGAGCACTTTTAAGCTTAGTTATAGCAGTATATGTAGAAAACAGACTTTTCACACGGTATTTTTGGCATTTTTAGCCAATTTTATTTCCCCCCAATCATGGACACCTTCCCCCCACTTATTTTTGCATAGAAAAACCCCAGCTCAGTAGGGGTAAACCTCATCAAAGTTTAAGGTAACAGTTAGAATGCACAAGCGTTTGATCGAAACATCGTTTTCTCACAAGCGACATGTTTGGTCAGAGCAAAATATGGCATTTCATACCAGCATACATATCACGCAAAGCACTTGGATTTAGTCGAGGCGGATCCACCAGCGGAGGGCGACCATCTGACTTTATATTACCAAAGTAGCTTCCCACGCCATGACTGGCTGAAGGAATGGAGGCTTTTCCTGCTGAAAAAAGAGATGTCCATGAGAAGTTAAACGGATTTTTCATAAATTATCCAATAGGAAACAATGTACACGCCATGATCAAAGCAACAGGGCATTTTAAATCAGTTAATTCTTTCTAATCAATCTAATCATTGATGAGATAAAGGGGTGGAACCGCGAAACAGAAAATATTTGAAACCTGCCTTTATAAATTAAATTTAGAAGCAATATTATTGTTTCCGCATGCTTAAATCCAAGAATATCTGATTTGATTTATAGTTAGGTAAAGGATAAACACTCACATTGCAATTCTGAGATTTGGTTCTCCCAAGCTTCAACTTTTTTGAGCAATTTCTGACCTCTATCCGGCAGCCCGTTTATGTCGACTTGTTTTATCAATACCTAAAGCAAAAATACACTAGTAGCCATATAACAAAAATTACTACGTATATAATATATTCCAACTACAGTCATGTTTGCATTTTTGTTAAGTAACTATTTAAGCATAGCTTCTTAGGCTAACGCTAAGTTATGTTAACACAACTACGTAATGATTATATTATAAAATAAATGAAATAAAAAATGTAACTAGTCGATTTCTAATTTCTTCGGATAACCACAAAAACCAATTGGCTTCATATTCATTCAGTTGATTAGGTTTGGTAAGCACAGTAAAACTTGTAAATATCGGCTTGCTTTGATGAGCGGTTCGTGCGAAAGGTCCATTTTTGTGAGTTTTCTATGTCGGCGGAATGGCAAGTTTTAATTCTTGACTTTATTCCGTTGTATTGAAAGATAGAAGCTTGTCATAATGCTAAGTTTTGTTCCTCAGTTTTCATAGAACCCTCCATGTGTAGGAAAAACAAATTCTCCTTAGCTGCTCTGTAGTTTTCAAAACCTGTCGTAGTTTTGGGTTCACTGACCGCATCCGACGTAGGTAGCGCGAAGTAAGTTGGGACGCGACTTTTGATATATCGTTTTTAGGATCAAAATATGCCTGACGGCCAAAAATGAGCAAAATTCCAGACCCAGTTCTGAGATATGGCTCTGCAAAGTTTGAAAAAATTATAGATTTCGAGCCGTCCTAGCCGACTAAAACGGAAATGTTTTCTATATACGCCAACTAGGTATATTCCATGGACTTGGCTAAATTTCAGCCAAATCTGAAACTTAATTATTTTCGATTTTTGAGCCTCCCAAAGGCGGCCGAAAATCGAAAAAATAAAATTTTTCAGATTTGGCTGATATTTAGTCAAAACATGGTCCGGTACCCATTTGGTGTATGCAAATCATTAACTCAATATCATTCCGCGTTAGTCAGCTGGACGACCCAAAGTTGACTTAATCGCCCTTTCGGCTCAAAATAGACGATTTTTCAAACTTTAGAGACATTGCCTCAGAACTGGGTCTGGAATTTCGCTCATTTTTGGCCGTCAGGCATATTTTGATCCTCGCCAGGCCGGGGGAGGGCTCGCTGGACTCTTAGTCGTGACAGCGGCGGTTCAGCTGGAGATTGCTTTGATTTAGTGAGCTTTCTCCATCCCTTGGCCCATCAAATTGTTACTGTCATCTCTTTGCGAGCATTAACTGTGGAGTGGCTGACCGGCAGAGCATGGTGTTAGAGGAGAGTATTAGGTATGTAGTTGTGAAAGCGTCAGGAGCCTTAAGGGTGTGTGCTGGGAACCGTATTGCCTTGTTGGGTGCCTATATACCGGGGAAAAGTGCAGTGGCTCTTCACTTGGATCCTTGCTAGGATCCGGTGCTGCTGTGACGGCCATGGCCCTCCGGGAAGGAGGACTGCCTGGAGCAAGTTCTCCGAAGGTGGTATCGGGAGTCAGACTACATGGTGTATCGGCGTCAGCCGAGAACGCCCAGTGGACTGCTGTACCGGGCCGGGGCCTGTATTGGGTACCAGGTAGAGTGCTGTGCCGGTGAGCGACACGGGTCTTACTTTGTGGTTGCTGGTGGGGGCCCTGCTACTTGGAACCGGTTGAATCCATCCGGAGTGATCTTGTGAGCGGGCCCTCGGCACGTGCATGGCTCACCTGACGACCTAGACTGCTCTCCCTTTACCAAGGCTGTTGGAATACCTTTGTGAAATGCTCGTGATTAGTAATTTATATTTTCTTGTTATTTGTTTTTGTCTCAGGAGCTAAGCACCAGACTGGGTGTATCTAAGGTTCTTCCTTCCAGCGTAAGCTGGCCCAGGTTACAGTAATACAGTAACTAGCTCATTTTCGGCCAACAGGCATTTTGATCCTAAAACCGCCCTAACAAAAGATTGCGTCCCGCCTTACAGTAACAAACTCTCTGGCTCGAATAAATTTACTGCGCGCTACCTTCGACGGATTGGATCAGTGACCCCAAAACTAGTTTTTGAAAACTATAAGGCAGCCACGAAGAATTCTATTATTAAATTGAGGGCTCTATATACAACTAGGAGCATAGCCAGCGGGGGGCGAGTGCGCAAGCTCCTCGAAATCGGAGGTGAAAGAAAATTGTTTTTGTATGACAAAGTAAGTAGGGATTCTGGGGGCAGTTTCATAAAAAATCTACTAGCATGCTAGCACTAGCGTGCTAGTACTCGCAATGCTAGTGCGAGATGCGAGCATGAGTGTTTCATAAAACTTTTCGAGAACTCGAACAAATTAGCTAAGATTCTGCTGCTGCTAGCAGTACTAGCATTGCTAGTGCGCACTAGCGTAGCCAGAAAAAAATTTCGGAGGGGGGCAAACCAAAAATGCTCTGAAATTTCTACCGCAACTAAACAGTTGGTGGAAATTTTCAATCAAAATCTGGAGCTTTTTGAAATATTTTCGTTGAAAATTAGCGCCGCAGGCGAAAATTTTTCGAAATATTTATTCGCCCTGCTGCTACTCATTAAAAATTTTTGTTTTGTCCCCGATTTCGGGGGGGGCATGCCCCCCTCGCCCCCCCTGGCTACGCGCCTGCTAGTGCGAGCAACAAGTCTGCTAGTTCAGGGCTTGCGTGAAAAAGGGATAATTCCTTAAAAATAGTATCTTTTCTTTCCGCGAAGCAAAATATTTAAAATCTAAACATAAAGTCAAGAACAGATCATTCTTCATGCCATAAAAATTTTAATATAAAAACAGTAATAGTGCAAAAGTTATTTCATTTTTCCGGGAGTTCTCTAGTCAAAATTGACTAGAGAACTAGAAGGCTGCTGGTTGCGAGTTCGGCAGCAGCAGCTAGAGTTTTATGAAACAGGTACTTGCAGGCAGCAGCTATATAGGCTCGCACTCGACCATCAACTAGACTCGCAAATCCAGTGCGAGTACGAACTCGACCGCACAACTTTTATGAAACACATTAGCGGCTCGACTCGTAAACTAGCAGAGTCTAGTTGTCGAGTCGAGTAGGAAAACTGTTTTATGAAACTGCCCCCTGGTGAATATTTCCGAAAAAATTTTGTCTGAGACGATAATTTTATAAGAAATATATTCGGGAGGGGACGACTTTCGAAATAAGGTTGTTACTTGCTACAAACAGTACGTAGCTAGGCACACGGTTTATACATACGAGAATATAGGACTTCATCTGTACTTTACATACCACTAGAAAAATCAGCATTCAGGTATATGAGCTGGCCTCAAGACCATCTTTCCCCACAAGTGGGGTAAAAAAAGATGAGGTGGGGAAAACATGTTACAAAATTTGAAGCCAGACTCAATATTATCCAACAGGCAAGCCAAATTTAGTAACGGACCAACATTGCTAGGAAAAAATTTTTTAGTCTACACAATACATCTTGACTATACTTCAAAAATACAAGTTTGTGCTTGACAACGGCCTCCACAGAGTTCAGTTTTAGATAGATAGATCTTGGCTTGGTCCCTTCCGGAATTTTTTAGCTGATTAGTAAATATTAACACACCGTAAGGTCAGTAACGCCTACCGCTTGTAAACTTAAACTTAGACCATGGTTATTGTTACCAATGTGAAGAACCGCAGATGCGTAGCCAGAGAGGGACATACCCCCCTCCAAAATCATATACCAAAGAAAAATTTAATACCAAAAGTAGGAATACGAGTACCTATTAATTTCCAAACAAAGTTCGCCTGTGGCGCTAATCTAACACGAAAATATATTTAAAATACCAGTTTGAAAGCGACCTCCACAGAGTTCAGTTTCAGCTCAAAATTAAGAAAACTTTTGGCTTGCCACTCTCCGACATTTCTTCTGGCTGCGCTAGTGCTCATATGACAAAAGCAAGTTTCTGAGTATATGTCAGAAAAATCCATTGGCTATTGTTTTGAGCTAAGCAAAACCTTTCTCCCTCAGTTTAAAAAACCGGTCTTCTGATCAATAGGTCAAAAAGAAACTATACCTTAAATAGAACAGAAAAGAATCATCAATATGACAAAAAGACAATAAAAATGTATATAACATGTAAACTAGCCTGTGTATTGGCAATCTTTCCACGATAATCATCAATTAGTCTCTGGACTGCAGGAGGCAGCTCAACGGGAGCAGATGCAGCAGCACTGACCGGCATAGATCTGAGCCTTTCCGGAGACGGATGGTAACTGTCATCATCTGAGGATTCGTCTTCCTCAATTTGCTGAACAAAAGAATCATCGTCATCCTTGCTGCTTTTGCTGTCATCGTCGCTTTCGTCGATTACCAACAGATCTGTCTCTGCAACTGATCTGACATTGCGAAACTGTGATCCAGAAGTGTCAATTTTGGGAGCCGTCTGGTCAAACTTTGACGGCCCAGACGGTCTTTCCAGTAGACTTCTACTTCTATCACGATCCCGATTATAGGAATCGTTGTTGGCAGCAGCCGCAGCCAGCTCTGCAAAACTGTCCATTGCTGGCTGTCTTCCGATAGACGGCAAAATCGCAGCCGTTACAGGAAATGACTTAGCCTCATTCTCTGGAAGCAAAGAAGCCGGTTTCTGAGGCAGTTTTTTTACAGATCGCTCCTCTACAATCATAATGTCACTTGTGGAAGCTGAATCGTGCAGCTGACTGACACTCAGCGATTCCATGGTTCGACTTAGCGATTCTACGGCAGGATTGTTGCGAGACAGTTGGCGAAGTCTATCCTGGAGAGAGGGCAGCTTTGTCTTCTCAATAGAGTCCTTTCGAACTGAAACGTCTGCCTGCTCAGGGCTTTGTTCGTCTTCATTCGCACAGCTGTCTTCATCATTTTCCAATTCTTCGTCGGTATTTTCTGACTCTTCGTCGGCATCTTTTTCATCCTCAGAGGAGGAATCGTGAACCACCAGACGACGTAAATTTCGCCGTTTGATGGGCGTTCCTGATCGCTTGGACACGGGAGATGGACTGCTGGAGGCAGGTTCTGAAGCTTTCATCGAATCATCAGACCTCCTGCTAGACTCATTTTCTTCGATCAACGACTTCCCACCAGTCTCATTTTCACCTGAAACACTCTCTTCAGCGTCAGCCGAAATTTCCTGTCCAGCTGCACTGTCTTGGAAAGAGTCCGGAAGCTTTTTCACTACCAGACCGGGACTATCCGTAACGAAACTGTCATTAACTGGCTTGGACTGACTCCGTTTGGGTGAGCAGGACCTGGTGGACTCAGCTACAAGCCTGGATGAATCAGATTCACTGTCAAAAGCCAACACGTCTACAACATTTTCCTTTCCACGAGATAGCGAGACGGACATATCGATCTGCGAGGATTCCCGGCGTTTGGCTGCAGTAACCACATTTTGGGACGATGATGAGGAAGGAAGGGGTTGATTTCGAAGCTTTAGACCAGAGGGTCCAGCATGTCTCGGCGTGCTCGAAGTAAGACGGCATGAGCCAGCAGTGACACTGAATCCTGTCTTTACAATCGGTGAAAGCGCATCTGGAAATTCCTTTGAAGAATCCATGATACCTATGTATTAACACACAGCGTTACAGTTTGAAGCAACGACACAGTCGCTAATTAATGCCGTGCAAACATGAACTACGTATATAACGGGGGAGGGGGGTCTGAGGGGCAGATGCGAAGCCTCCCAGAAGTTTAAGAAGTTGTTAAGAATTTTTGCCGTCTAAAGTCTAAATTTTCAAAAATGTCGAACCTCTAATCTCCGCCACATCTATAAAAGGGGACCCCATCGCCCCCCTTTTTTCAGATTTTGCTCCCCCCCCCGATTTCCAGATTTTGTTACCCCCCCCCCGATTTTTGGCCGAAAAGTGGCAAAAAATGACAAAAAAATCGAAAATTTAGGGGGTT
This sequence comes from Trissonchulus latispiculum, assembly GCA_030248195.1. Lineage (NCBI taxonomy): Eukaryota > Metazoa > Nematoda > Enoplea > Enoplida > Ironidae > Trissonchulus > Trissonchulus latispiculum. The sequence continues at coordinate 1,518 of JASAND010007792.1, read as the reverse complement.
TTTGGGCAATTTTGGCCGATATATACCCCCTCCCTCCCTCTGTCGGAACCCCCCCCCCCCAGATTTTTTGCCCAGCCACACCTATGATTGCATCTAAAGCCAAAAGTACCCATTTTAGCATCTATAGTTTCACCGGAAATTTTGGTTGGGAACTGATTGGGAGAGGGTAAACTTTAGAAATTTGGTGGTCGACCCCCAAAATATGATCCCCCCACAACTTCGGACCTCAGGAAATCGAAAAAATGGCCTAAAATGCAAAATTTTCGGCATTTTAACGCGTTTCTCGTCAAAAAAGGCTTGTTTTTATCTTTTATCATCTTAAGCGATTTTTCACAGTTCTAAAGCCTTTTTAAGTAAAACTTGAAAAATTCTCAAAAAATGGCCATTTCTTGGCAAAATTTAGCTAGCTTTCTGGCAACTTTTGGGGGGACCAAAACTGGGGTAGGGAAAGTCAAAAAATCTGGTAGGGGGTGAAGTTGGTTGAAAACTTTGGGGTGGGGTAGGGAAAGTCAAAAAATCTGGTAGGGGGTGAAGTTGGTTGAAAACTTTGGGGATATATATACCCTCCCAACCGCCTCCCCCTGGTGAAACTAAGCAGATTAGTAGAAAATTGGCCATTGTTGACGAAATTGAAAAAATTGACTTGAATTATTGTTGTACGTGGACGCGGCGTAAGGGGCTGGGCGGCCGCGGGGCAAATCACGTGCTGTAAACTACATTTACTAACCCCATGTGATTTGCTCGGGATCCCCCCCCCCAAAAGAAAAAAAAAAGAATTGAAAAGACACCATGCCAGATTTTGGTGACCTGGAACATATTTAATTTACAGGATATATTAAGAACATAACGTTTCCTGCGAATAATTAGAAAAAAATTCAATTTGAAAAGTCGGTGTTTTCCCGAGTTTTTTCGTGTTTGTGGGAAGAGTGCTTATGGAGGCTCCCACCCCCTCCCCAACTAGAGCAGAACAAGACCAGCCCCAGGAAAAGTATCGTTTTGGCGTTTAACTGGTTTCGCAATGGTATATAATCAGATAAAACAAATTAAAATAATGACAAATTCACTAATATTGAGTGCTTATGAGCCCATATATATACATATATATATATATATATATATATATATATATATATATCATAGGGGTCGCGGTAGCGACCCTATAATATGAGTGAAAATGGTCGAATGACCGTGTAAAACAAGGCTGCGCAGAAGCTGCGCAGATTCCTGCGCAGATCCTGCGCAGATTATGTGCGCAAAAAATTGTACGTGTCGAGTTTAGTATGTGTGCGAAGTTTCATCCCCGTACCACTTTCCGTTAAAAAGTTACGCCAAAAATCGCTTACGAGAGTGATGTTTTTTTTTTTTTCCGGTTCTCCGCTTTGACGTCTGGTAAGGGGGTTTTGTAGCTTTAATAACAACAGATAGAAAAATTTTTTGCCTATGAAAACCATATATATTTTTGGAGTACGCAACAAAAATAAGCCGATAGGCTAGTTTCTATGCCTCCCAGAGCCGGAA